>JBBPFP010949695.1:0-14760 GCA_037974795.1 Kaempferia galanga | reverse complement strand
AGTGGGTTTTTGAATCGATCTAGTGATCAATTAAAGCCACTTAAACGATTAGGTAATCGATTGAAAGAAGCAGAAAAGAGTCGTTGCAAGGTTTGAATAAATGGATCCGACATGGCAATGATTGGGAGTAAGGCTAATTGATTGGGAATCCTAGATCGCGGGATAAAAGGCATTTTCATAAGGAATTTGACATTTCTTGTTCTCAACTCTTCATCTCCAGTTCTTGGGTGTTTGGAGAACAAATGCGGCTTTATTTTCCACTATCAAGAGGCTATTCCAAGCAAAAAAAAAAAAGGAAGCTAAGCCAGAATTCATCATTGTAAATCGTGTTCGATTTTATTTGTATTTGGTTGTGCATTTTCTTGTTGTTTTTCTTTTATTTTTTTTGTACGAAACTTTTCCCCCTCCGAGAATGAGGTTTTCATAGTATACTGTGAGTCAAGAGAGTTGAACTTTGGATTAGTCACTTCAAGGAGGTGAATACTAAGTAAGATCAAAGATATTAGTATTGCTTCATGTTTCCGCCACAACAAATCAACTCAACAAAGCGATATTAGCCATCACACCCCCTAGCTCCCAAAGTATCCTAAAAAAATTTTAAATAAATAAATAAATAAATAAATAAATATATATATATATATATATATGGTATAAATAGAGTCAATCAGAGTAAGAACATCCACATTAGCTTATATAAAACTAATTACTATCCTAAATTTTATATTTTTTATAAAAAAAAAACACTTATCTTTTTCAATTCTCTAAATTTTGATTTATATTACATTGGTTCTCCAATTAGAGCATCCACATTAGCTTCTCCAAACACAACATTTACCTTAAATGTTATTTTACATATCAAAAACCTTTGCATCACTACCCTAGCCATTCCGAATAATATCTCTCTAAATTCTGGGAATGAAATCCATTCCCTAAATATTAAAATGCCATTTAATTTAGAAGATATAAAAAAATAAAGGAAATGAATTGGGTAATAAAAGCATATATTAGAGAGAAAAATAATAAAAATAAATATAGAATAAATTATAGGAAAGTTGATGTATTGTATAGTGAAAAATAGATATCCAAATTTAATAAAATAACTATCCATTCCTTAACTTTTTAAATTTTGGATAGAAAATCTAATGTGAATGCTATTGTTTCACATCATCCTTTGTCTTGCCTTCGTATTTATCTCATTACGAACGCTCCCTATGTTTACCTCATTAAACTTGTCTCTCAGTCTCTCGAATTTACTAAACTCTTCTAGCTTGTTTTTATGCCATTTACCTTTGAATTCACCTCATTATTGATCTCTAAGCAATTGACTCTATGCTCCTTATCCTAGAGATTTACTTTGTGATCATATTCCTCAATACACTAAACTCCTTGAGCTTACTCTAAGACATTCTTCGGCTTGTCCTTGCATTCACCTTGTTAAACCAAACGATCTCACAATGCCATGAGCACTATGCCAAGTCCCTTTACAATTGAAGCATATGCATTAAAAACACAAGATGAACACAACTTAATTAAATCGCTTGCTAACAAAAAAATCAACTTAACAACACCAAACTTAAAACATCTTATTGATGTTTCATAAGGCGGGTGGGTTTTAGGTTTAATAGATGTTTTCATTTAGTGATAACGAGTGTCTTTATTTAATTATAATATAATTTTTCATTTTGAGAAAAAAAAGTTAACTAGAATGTGATAATCTTTTATTTAGTTGTAAATGACTTTATTTAGTTATATAATGTAGCTTCATTTAGTTATAGAGATGACTTTGTTTTGAAAAAAAAAATTGAGCGAATAAAAATATGTGTGGTTTTTAGAAATTACTTTTGCTTAATTATAATAAATATCTAGTTTAATCATAATAAAATACGTACTATAATAAAATTAATCAGAATTAGAAAAAAGTAATAAAATAGTAGTATAATAAAATATATAATATAATGAAATTTGTTATAATAAACGTCCTTATTGTATCATTTTTTTAAGTAAAAGAGAACTCCATTATATTTTTGTTTGTACCAAAATATTCTTTTTCAAAAAATGTTATATATATTTTTACTCATTAGAATATAAATTATTTTAATATATTTATTGCCATAAATAATTTTTTATAATTTATATAAAATTATTATAAAAATAATCCGAATGAGAAAGTGCGTTGACATGCTTGTGTAGTGTTGAATTGGTATCGGGAAACACCTTGAATGCTTCGCCTGCGATCATTCTCCAGCCCTTGCTCTCTCCTCACCCGCCGCTGCGCCGCCCTATTTCTGCTCTTGGCGGCCTCCGATCCCTCCCCTGTCCGTTGCCTTTCCCGTTCACACGAAAACCAAAGAGTTTTCTCCTCCCTCTCTTCCTCTGCTCCCAATCCATCCATGGAGAACCCACCGGTGGCGAAGAAGGTGAGGCACGAGATGGAGATGTTTGGCGACGTCCGAGTCGATAACTACTACTGGCTTCGCGATGACTCCCGATCTGACCCGGAGGTTCTTGCCTACCTGAAAGAGGAGAACGCATACACTGAGCTTTTGATGTCCGGTGAGTCTGTAGGGTCTCGCTCCCGGTGCTGAGGCATATCCATTTTTTTTACCGCACTGATCTTGACCTGGGAGTCAGAGAAATTGGAAATTTGGTTTTTTTGAACATTCGTTGAACATGCAATGGAGTCCTAGGCAAATCATGGCAGGAGTAGAGCAAATTGCGAAGGGGCTGGAAAGCCAAACAAAAAAAAAAGTGTTTTTTTTTCCAGATCTTAAAAAGCAGAAAACTACTTTCTAATAAAAATTTTAGATTTCTCTTCGTGCAAGATTAAAGGTATTGATTGGGTCCGGTCACTGCTCAATCCATAGCTGGCATGAAATGCGCTGTGTCTAGCTTGCCCCCCTCCCGTTAAGCTGGGTCATGCTTTGTTTGAGCAAATGGCGAGTTCACAGTGCCTATAAATGTCCTCCCTCCACCTCTCTTTCACAACATCCCTCCCCCATCCTCATTCAAAATTGATATGCTCTTTACGATCTTAGCTGAGATTCATGTCCTTATCGTGATTCATGTTCAACACAGAAAATCTGATTCATGATTGTGATGATAAGTGTTCTGGGTCCATCTCTACTGATTGTCACCTCACATCCACAACTCGACATTGACTTGCTTGGAGTAAAGACTCGAGAGTGAGAGATAGCTCATTCACAGACCTCATCTCATGGCCCATTAATGTGTAATGCAATCGAGATTGTATAAATACTATAAATTGATCACAAGTTGTGATGAAGTCATTTGTATGATAATGACAGCACAAATGCATTGGGGGTCTTGGAGAAGTGTTGTGGATGAGGTAATCACTCCTCATCCCTCATACAACTTGCAACTTTGTTATTTTTGATATACTTTTTAAATATTGAATAATTAAATAATGGTTTAAAAATAAAGAATATTAAGTTATTGAGTTTGACAGGCTTGTGCCATGCTTGACATGACAGGATTCTAACAAGATGAGGCCCAGTCTGGGCTTGGGTTAGTTGTGTTTACTAGGTTGGCATGAGCACAATCTTGTAGGGTACGAGCCATCCGACTAAATCTGGGCACAATCTTCAAATCCTCCTGAATTTTTTCTTGCCTGTCTGGTCATACTTCTGTGATAACTATCACGGAGATAAATGCTGACCATGATATTCCTTATTTCATACTTTGAGCTGCTGACATACTGACTATCACTTTCAGACGTGAAAGAGTATCAAAATATATTATATTCTGAGATAAGAGGAAGGATCAAGGAGGATGACATTACAGCCCCAATTAGGAGAGGTGGATATTATTACTATGAGAGAACATTAGAAGGGAAGGAATATGTTCAGCATTGCCGGCGGCCTATAAAAGATAATGCTGTTCCTTCTGTGACTGACATCATGCCCGTGGGATCTGAAGCTCCCGAAGAGCATGTAATCTTGGATGAGAATATTAAGTCTGAAGGGAAAGCTTACTACAGTATCGGAGCTTTTAAAGTATGCAGTATGCATATTCGTTGATCTATAAATATCTGATAAAACTATGCTGCATTCTGGTTTTCTAATCATTGTCCACTTTTGGTTCCTTACAGGTCAGCCCAAATAACAAGTTAGTAGCCTATGCAGAAGACACTAAAGGTGATGAGATATATACTGTCTATATCATGGATATTGAGAAAGGGACTCTTTTAGGGAAGCCTTTAACTAGCATAACATCTTACATTGAGTGGGCTGGTGATGGTAACCTGGTTTACATAACGATGGATGAGACCCTTCGACCTGACAAGGTTTTTACTACTTGGTGTTTGTGTTTTTTTCGTTTCATTTTACTGTAAATTTTTGTTTGTTGCACTTGCAATTTGCTGTACTCATTTTTTTTAATGGAAGTTCAACTCACGGTTTAATGTCATACTGTACTGCTCAGGATAAGGAGTGAATCAATTATTTCCCCTGAAATTGGTCTTGCTTGGTGCTTATCACTTGGTGTTGCATCTTATTTTGCTCAATATCAAATATTATAATTCCAGTGGCTAGTTGTATAATGGTGAATGATTAGAATGATGGACGATAAAGAAGAGAGGAAGTGTCTGTATGAATACTGAGTGGTAGGTAAGCATAAAAAGGATTGAATGATATGGAAGCTTCTATTAACCACCAAATCCATAATAAAAAAATTCCTAGTGTTATTCATAGTCGAAAGTTACAAGTGCCGACTTATCTTTTTAAATAACCAAAGAGTTAGCCCAGTCATTAGTGTAGATGGTGATTACATTACGAATTTTTTTTGCATATCCTACTGGACATCAAGTCAATTTCTACCTACTTGAGCATGCCCTTTTGTATGTGTGAATGCTTGAACCTATGTATGCCCTCGTGTGCATGATATTACTAGGTTCTTATTCTTAAGTCATTGGTTGAAGCTCATACCATGTCTTGACATTATTTCGTATCTTTTCATCATGTCATTTCTACTCATAAACATGAAATTAGAAAGTAATGACCTCTCAGATATTAGTTGTTAGGGATGTGATACTGCTATTTAACTAGTTATTAGAATGTGAGAAACACTCAAAACATGAAGAACATAAGGACACACAAATAGAAAAAAATGATCAAGTGCGTGACATTTTATGTTGTTTGACAAGCTTCTATAGTTACATGAAGATAAGGATAGTTCATAGTAGTTAGTTGGGTACTTGTGATTTTACCTACTGCACGAATTCAATCCCATTTTAACTATGTTGAACTTACATGTTTAGTTAGGTGGGTATACTTGTCAAATATCTAAACTTGACACAAAATCGGTGGAGTTTTGTGTTTATAATATATGCATGGGTGGGAAAAGTTAATACGATCTAGTTACACGACATGACCTAACCCACATTTTTGGTGGATTTAGGTCTAAACTCTAAACTAAACATGTTTGGTTTATAAATGAGGTCCTATTTATGATCACAAATAAATGGATCAGGTTATAAATGGGCTAACCCATTTATGACTTGTATATAAATATATGCATATTTAATTATTTATATTAGTTAATCTATATGTTATAAATATATAATCTAATACATAAGTTACAAATATATGCTATAATATCCTATTGATTATAATATAAGATCATATAAATTATATTTTGTGAATTTGTATAATAACAAATAATTTAGTATATAATTTGTAACTCCACCCATAGCGAATAAACTCCACCATGGCCAGCCCTATTATAAAATTGTTGGTTTTGAGCAGGTCATGTCATGCAAACCTTGTAAAACCCATTTAATTAAATGAATCATGTCACATGATTCCTTTTGACTTGTATAATTCATTTAATTAAATGGGTTAATTTGTTTTTAAACGAATCATATGCAGGTTGGAGATTTTGATCCATTGTGTTAAAAAAATTGGGTTTAAGTTTGGATTAAATAGGTATGTATATTAATGATAAATATAAAACACAATTAAAGCTGAACAACTCTCAATTAAATGAATCTTATGATCAACTTATTTAACAATTATATTAACTAAATATCAATAGAAAATTAGAAATTTTATACACCAAATAAACAATTAGCATTAATAAAGGTGTCAATTGGGCAAATCACCCATGGTTCGACCGGCACATTTAGGCTGTGCTTAGCGCAAACACAAATGGGTTGGGTTAGGCGTGACACCAAGTGCGGGTTCGTGTTGGGCGATGGTCTCATGGGTCTAGGTTTGAATTGGTTGTGCCCAACCCAACATGGGATTGGGCCCTAGCATGGCAAGCCGGCTAAATCTATTCAAATATTTTCTTTTATAATTAATTAATACTAATTATAAATATTAAATGCTTTTAATAATATTTAATGAAATATTAAATACTAGCTACAAATATTTTCTTCTACAATTTATCAATTCTAGTTATAAATATTAAATACTTTTAATCATCTTTAATATCAATTTTACATTTCTTAGAAAATTTTAAAATAATTTAGAAAAATCAAATATTTAAAAAGTTCGAAAGGCACTAATCGTTCTTGGCTCAACTCCACTCTGGTGAGGCTCATGATGTGCAAGATCTCGACCAATTTGGTTTAGGACTGACCAGACTTCTTACTAGCCATCATGCATCTTGCCGTGCTCAACATAGACACGTCTAGTTGACACCCCTAGCATTGAGCAGAAAACACAATACTTTCAAATACTTGCACCCACCTGAATTGGCACAAGTGTTTGCCTTGATTAGTATGAACGATTACTTTACCCAACTTAAATGTGTCTGGAATCACAAAAGTACCATACCAGATTATATCATACCTCTATCAGTATCAATGCTTGTTGTATTAGCTCTTGGTTTTCATCCTAGTATTAATAGGATAAAGAGTGGGTGGTTGAATAATAAAGAGGAACCTTTCGAATCTTGTATGATTATTGTATTCCCCTTAGGATAAAAGGAAAAACTTTTTATGTTAGTAATATAAAATATTGTACTAAAGGACTAGAGTATTGGGTTATTAGAAAATGATGCACAAGAGATTGAAAATTTCAAGATGAATACCCCGGGATACTAGAGGAGATAAAATAAACCTAGTATTTGGTGCAATTAGTTGTAGCTTTAACTCTCAAGGAAACCAAATAAAGTACATTAATTGTCTAGTTAAAAGAGTTGAATGGATTAAAGTGGAAAATATAAGGGGTTGAAGAGGATCAAAGAAAATTTTAGCCAATGAATTAAAAAAAGGAGAATATTGTTAGTTATATAGTCTTGCATTTTAATTGAGGGATAAGACAAATGTAGTTGACCCTTAATATTTGGGACAAGTACAATGGTTGATAATGATGGTTTCTCTATTTAGTCTTTTGTTTGGTTTTCTCTGTGAGAACCCTTTTTTTTTCCTTTCCAATTTAGTGGTCTCTAGCATTTGCTTTTTCCTACAAGAAGTTAAATTACAATTTGTTCAGAGGATGTTGCGTTGCCATCATATGCATATTCTTACCTTTGCCGTACAGACTAAACTAGGGTGTCAGTTTATGCCCTTATGAACTATGGTTAGATGTTTTTGAGTGAAAGCTAGATTTACAAATGCTTTTAAATTTCTTGATTCTCATATTCTAGTATTTTATCAGGCTTGGCTTCACAAACTCGAAAGTGATCAGTCTAATGATGTCTGCCTCTATCATGAAAAGGATGACACCTTTTCTATTGATCTCCAAGCCTCTGAAAGCAAGCAATATTTGTTTATAGCTTCTGAAAGCAAAACTACACGGTTCCTCTACTATCTCAATATCTTAAAAATAGAAAGTGGTCTCGTGTCTTTAACACCTCGTGTTTCTGGGATTGATACATCAGCTAGTCATCGAGGAAATCATTTCTTTATCAAGAGGAGAAGTAATGAGTTTTACAACTCAGAGCTACTTGTTTGTCCAATTGACAATGTAAATGAAACAACAATTCTGCTTCCTCACAGAGAAAGGTAATTGCTAAGACTAATTGCTGATTTTTGTTTTGTGTTCCATGCACTTATCTTAGTTTCTTTTGATGATCCATGTTTCTTTACTTAAATTCAAGTAAATGTAATTGTATCATAGATTTACTTGGTAGAACTTTTTTTAATACTTGTGTGTTCATCTGAATCGTTCAGTTCTTTTCAATATTATACATATTATGTAAATGTGCATATTACAATAAACTATTTTAGTGTTCATACTTTTATTAAACTACAATATCATGTTTTGGGTTAATTTTGTATGCTGTTATATATAATTTACATATTTATATACTAATGTTAATATACAATCGAACTATTGTATTTTTATTGCATAAATAGAATATATTTTTGTTAATTTATAAATAATTTTTCTTAGAAATTATAATGAGGATATATTTAGGATATAATATTTTCATAGTATTATTTTTATATTTTTCAAAGATAGGCTGAAAAACAAGCATGGACTCGAAAGATTGACAATTATTGTCATGTGTATTTTGGTGAACATAAGATTTTGAAATGTAAACAAGAATTTTGGAAAATTTAACGATCAAATGTAACATATAGAGTAGTCATGTTCTAAAAAAACTATTTACTACAAATTAAAAGAGTGGTGGTGCAATGGTAAATCTGCTGTCATGTGACTTTGTGGTCACGGTTTGGAACGGTGGAAATAGCCTCTTGTAATGTAGCGTACAATAGATCTAATGTGGGGTGACCCATCCCGAGGAGCCTGCATTGTGAAACTAAACTCATATACTCATATAATATAAGGTATGACTACAAACTCGGGCAATTGTGGTGGCATGCCATATGATTTTTATTTTTTCCATATTGGGACTGCATGTTGTCTATTTAACAAAGAGTGGATGAAGAGTTAACATATAATGGAGTTGTTACAAAATCGAACAAGATTGGATTATTTGTCAGAATTGTAAGCTTACTATATTTATCGATTGTCATATCCTTGTCAAGTAGTTGAATGTGATTTGTTAAAATCTTTAAATATAGATATTTTGTGCAATCAACTCTTTGTGGATGTTCGAACACTCCTTAATAATCACTTATGTGAAATCATCATTTCATATATTTCTTCACTTGTATGTCAAGTTGCATTCAACTGTTCTAACATAAAGCAGTCAACTTGTCAATGATTTGTTCTCTACTTATCTGGATGTGAAATAGGATTTTAACAAATGCTTTTGTGAAAAATGTATCATTTACCTCTTTAAGCCAATATAGCTTTCGAGGTCTACTAGATACATGTTTGCTCTTTCACACGTTTATGAAGACTAATATGGTTTCCATTTAATCAATCCCAATTATCAATTTTCTTATTTAAGTTGATGCGGCTAAAGAGCATATTCTATTGTTGGGTTTATATGAGTTTTCTTTTGGTATTGCTACACCTGTCCTTCTGGAAGTCTACTAATATCCTGATCCAACTAGAGATGACCTTATGCTGTTGCTGAAACAGTTGGGGTGACAAGATTTTGTAGTTATGCTATTGTAGAGTGTCAACATTGAGATTGGCTAGTTTAGCAATTCAACAGTTTATGCATCTTTTGTTACTTGACATTGTTGTGCTATATGATATTATATTATTTCTTCTTTATGGTGCTGTTGGGTTCTGGCAATGTGCTTGAGTTTATATATAAAATTAATCTTTTATTGTGGCACACTTTTATATTCCTTTTCTACTTTTTGATTTTTCTTTTTCCATCTAGTTTATTAGATCAAGACAAATTGCTTAACTTAGTTTTTTTTCTTAATTTCAGTGTGAAATTACACGATTTTCAACTTTTTATTGATCATATAGTCATTTATGAGCGTGAAAATGGTTTACCTACAATAACTGTATACAATCTTCCATCCATTGGGGAAGCAATTGGAGCACTCCAAGATGGTAGAAAAATTGATTTCATTGATCCAATATACTCAGCAGATTCTGAAGAATCAGAATTTTCCTCGAGCATTTTACGATTTTCATTTAGTTCTCTGAGAACTCCTCAGTCTATCTATGACTTTGACATGAAGACGGGTGTTTCTTTTCTAAAGAAGATTGAAAAGGTAGTGCACTCTTTTTATGTAGTTCAAACAGTAATATCTGTTTCTAGATGATTGTTTCTTATTGGATAAACTAGGATTCTTTTATTGAAGTATTATTTTTACATTATTTTGTTATTGCAAGCCATGCATATTTAGCCATTACAAATGTTGGTTAAGAGTGGTGCTTTAGAAATTGTTAAAGAAGAATTGTGATTGCTAACATGTTTGATTGTCACATGTTTCATCTTAGGATCAAATGATCAAAGGGATCTTAGGGTATAGTTTGCATGCAAGGTTCGACTCCCAGGGGATGTATCACCTGTGTTTGTCCCGCCATGCGCTAACACATGGGGTTCCACATTTTTTTTGTTTGGATAGACTGATATTCATGAGTCCTACAGAACTTTTCTTTTCGTTGCTGTTGAACTAGGCCGAGGCAAAGAAGAATGAGATAGTTGATCTCCAATCTTTAAGCTTGTTAGAAGTGGTATAACTGCATACTTGAAACAACAGAATAAGTAGTTATGAAATACATCTCTTTCATATTTCTCAATTTTTCGTTATTATAGAAGAAAACAACAGTAGAAGCAGCTATTAATGACAACTAAATTAGTGAAAGTTGAGGAACATGAATATTTTAGCAAGATAAAACCTCTTTGAAGTATTTTGATTCAGGTTCTCATGATTGCACTTCTAACGGAATATATGAAGATCATCAAGGTGTAGAATTGGAGCTCTGAAGAAGTAACTGACTTCTGGTATTGCTTAAGTTAGTTAGAATAATACTCGGAAATGTTCAAGTATTTCAATTGAATTGGATCAATGATTTGTTATTTAATACTAAACTAATTTTATAATATGGAATTGAACAAGAGCTATCTATACCATGATTTCAAATGTCTTTCAGTATGGATCAACACAGCAGAACTGATTGTTCTGCTGCCGACTAATTTTAATACTGAGTCCACATAGTTAAAGGTCATTGTGCTGTCTCATGCAGTATCGATTGAGATACGAAGATCCTCTTCTTAGGACCATCCTTTGATTCCATTCTTCATAGTTAGGAGCTGACACAGTATAAAAAAAAGAGCAAAGGCAAGAAGGGAAGTACGAAATACCAATTGGAGCACCAACAGTAGTATAGAGAAGGAATGAGTCAGAGAAATAGAGATGCATTCTTTAACTGAGATATATTTAGAGAGATGGAGAAATCAATTTCGATACCCGATGTTAGCATTATTTAATCTAAATTTTGCAAAATTATGAGATTCATCTCACTAGAATGCTACAAGAATCAATGCTTCTGATTGATGAACCACAATTATTATGGTATTTGTAAGATATAATTATTAGTTGAGTTACTTATACATTCGTATCTTATTGTTTAATTCTATTGATTTTCTAATTTCTATTGGCATGTATTTGGAGGTGAACTAGTGAAGTTGAAGGGCATCAGAATTAAAATTCATCTGAGTAAATTTTTTGCATGCTTTGAAGGATGTTGAGTGAGTGTCGGCACTCGGCAGCACTGCATTATATTGAAACTGTTTTGCCAATGATCAAAACTCTGCCAAGGAACCATGCTTTAAACCTTGATCTCTGCTAACAATGCAGATAATTAAAATTGGATTATTAATTAAGATTACCAAACAAATAATAAACTTATGAAAAACTCGGATGTAGCAAGGGTTTGACAAGTCTTTTCTCTGATGGAATTTGTAGCTATGCTTTTTAGTACTAAGGAAATCAGGCTACTACAGAAATTCAAAACAAAGGAACTTCCGATAAAACCTAGATTAATGGACAAAGTAGCATCTTTTATCTCTGCTCAAACAAATAATGGTATTAAAACTTGTAGGAATATTTCTGTGGAAGCTTTCTTGTCCCTTTTCTGTGGCTTTCTTTTATATTTTCTGAATAAACTGAAAGCTTGTATTGTGACCAATGGTTGTGGGTTTTCAATATTTTTCTGTGATCACAAAGATATTGAAGTTTGTATATTTTAAGGCTCACATAGATTCACTGCTTGTATCTTAATTCCTAGAAGAGCCTTGCTCTTCCGTATTGTAGTCCTGCTTTTTATTCTGCAAACTGCTAGTCGTATTAAGCAAATGGGAACATGTTTTCTTTTTGTTCTCCTTCTATTTATGCAACATGTTCCCTAGTTATCACAAAGAGCCTTTCATCTACTATCTGCAGGTGTTAGGTGGCTTTGATGCATCAAATTATGTGACTGAAAGGAAATGGGCAGTTGCTTCAGATGGTACCCATATTCCTATTTCACTTTTATATAGAAAAGATTGTGTAAAGCTTGATGGAAGTGACCCAATGCTGCTGTATGGATATGGTTCGTATGAGGTAACTACCTGCTTTCCACAAGGAAATATTATAAATCTCTAGGTTTTTGTTTACGATTTATGAAATAATCTTTGAATGATAATGATGACTTCTCACTGCTATTGTAGATTTACACAATTCTGTTTTATGATTTGGTTGCCATTTCACAATAGTATTTGTAGTACAGCTAGTTATTTTATTCATTAACTACGTTACTTGCTATCCTTGCTTTATTCTTTATGTTCACCTACTCAATGTCCTGTTACTGGATTATTTCTCTCATCCATTACAAAAAATACTTTCAGATATTGCTGAGGATCTGTGCTATGCATGATTGTTTCATCTCCTTTAAGGATGTTAGACGTGTGGATAAGTCCATTTTCTGTGGAAGGTAGCACTGATAACAACTTAGTTGTATGTTTTTTAGATTATATTTGAAACGAGTATATAATTTACACGATGGACTGTTTATACTTACTTTTGGTTTATATTATGCCAATTTATTGGTTGATGATCACTTTGATATGATTCAATTATTTAATACAGCTGTTTGTGGTTATTCTAGTTGTCAAGTGAGACATTTTTGTGTTTAGATTGTTGAATGTTTTGCGAATTTTCAGTTTTGTATAGATCCCGACTTCAAGGCATCAAGGTTGTCCTTGGTGGACAGGGGGTTTGTATTTGCAATAGCTCACGTACGTGGAGGTGGTGAAATGGGAAGACAGTGGTATGAGAATGGGAAGTTATTGAAGAAGAAAAATACCTTCACTGATTTCATCGCTTGCGCAGAGTACTTGATAGAAAATAACTATTGTTCAAAAGAAAAACTATGCATCAATGGAAGAAGTGCAGGTGGGTTGCTGATTGGAGCGGTTGTGAACATGCGTCCTGATTTATTCAAGGTTGCTGTAGGTGGAGTGCCCTTTGTTGACGTGGTGACTACTATGCTTGATCCAACAATCCCATTGACTACATCTGAATGGGAGGTATTGTTATTTGTTATTCTTCAATGCTTAGGCCATTTGATAATTTGCTTCTGATTCATCTCTCTTTGTTTGTCATCTAGTTTTTGACAAATTTGCTCTTTGGTCATACTTCTATTTTAAACTTGTTCATTTGCACGGATCATTAGAAAAGGGTTACAAAATGCAGAAAAAACTTGCTCGTAGAAGTATTTTCACAATGTTTTTGGTAGTATCAGTAGATGCTACTGGAAACCTTTCTTTTTATCCATGTCAGCATTTCTTTATTATATTGGAAATAGTGTTCCTGCCCATGCCTAATTATAATTATTGGTGCCTTCTATTAGCATGTTCTCGTTTTTGTTTGCTTAATTTTCTTTTGTTTATTTTTTAATAGCCCAGCCAAAGCGGGTCCCAAGCCTGGTTGAAAAAGGGTGAGGGTTGCGCTTTAGGTTGCTAGCGTGGAAATTTTTTTTTGGCAAATGTTCAATGAATGAATCTATCAAACTATAATGCTAATGCTAGAATGTTGCACTTTAGGTTGCAAGCAAGGAATTTTTTTTGGCAAATGTTCAATGAATGGATCTATCAAACTATTGTACTAATGCTAGAATGTTCCCCGGAAGGAGCGCGTTGTAGGGCCCGACTATAACGTAACGACAAGGACCGCTACATGCCCATGAGAACTCAGGTGTAGTGAGCTAATGTTAAGATGTTCTATGGAAGGAACGCATTGACATCTTGGACCGCTACATCTCCATGCGAACTCAGGTGTAGTCCTAAATATACAAGGGTTCTAATTGTAATCTGACCGTTACATCTCTATTAGAACTTGAGTCTAGTGTTAAATGTGTAAGAGTTCTCACACCATAGGTTAGATAAGAATAAATATTATAGAAAAATTAATGGTCTAAGATTTGGAACATGGAATATAGGAATGCTCACTAGTAAAGAAATGGAGGTAGTCGAGACAATAATCAGAAGAAATTATATTTTGCGTGTATAGGAGACATAATGGGTAGGAGAGAAGGTAAAGATGATAGAGAATTTGAGTTTTAAATTACAGTACATAGGAAGGAGTAAAACACGAAATGGAGTAGATATTGTTGTCCTAAATAAACAAGAGTTCCAACCGGAACGTGACCGCTACATCTCTATTAGAACTTGAGTGTAGTGTTAAATATGTAAGAGTTCTCACACCTTAGGTTAGATAAGAACAAATATTATAGAAAAATTATTAGTCTAATATTTTGAACATGGAACATAGGAATGCTCACTAGTAAAGCAATGGAGGTAGTCGAGACAAGAATCAGAAGATTAATATTTTGCGTTTAGGAGAGAAGGTATAGATGATAGAGAATTTGGGTTTTAAATTATAGTACACATGAAGGAATAAAACACGAAATGGAGTAAATATTGTTGTTGATA
>JBBPFP010949587.1:0-14763 GCA_037974795.1 Kaempferia galanga | reverse complement strand
CTTATCCACTACTCCGTAGATACGAAGACCACATCAGCCAAACAAGTGGAAGGACGATCTGCCTCAAAGAAGATCATGACACTAGACGAACAATGGCAAGCATTGAACAAGCAGCCATCGACAACGTCTTCCACAACATTCGTGAGCTGGAACAGAGCTGCAGCAAAAAGATATGATTTTCGACACCATGCGCATCGGGAAGGATCAAAGAAGGACAATTACTGGAGACAACATCTCCCAGCTGTCATCAATAGCCGAAAGGAGCTCTGGAACGCACTATGCTACTATAGTACCATATTCCGAGAAATCTAGGAGACCCCACCCTGAAGCATAATAAACCCGTCAAAAGTGGCTTTTGTAAAATAGCTTTATGTATGTAAGATAGCTTTATGTAAAGGATTGAGCCCCGAGGAACTGTCCTTTAGGAATCTATGAGCTGTAAAGGTTCAATAATGCACCAGATGTGCAATAATTGAACCTTCAGTGCGAAAGGTGATGAACGGATAAGGATGATAATGAGGCTACAAGGGTACTTAGTTCTTATCAGTTTCAATAGCCTATATAAGCACTTCATTACTATCCTTGCAAGGAAAGTCACATTTCGACACTAGCCTTACTTGGAACACTTGTAAGCTCCTATTTTCCTTGTAATTTCTATGCTAAGTACCTTATTGTTAATAAGAGTCTTGAACGTCTTTCTTTACTAGTTCTTGAGTTCTTTATCTCTTATTTACTTTAAGAAGCACGTTTCCATTATTATGGTATCAAAGCTGGTTGTTATGGCTGAGTAACATCTTTACTCAGGGTACTCAAAGGCTGAGGAAGTGATACTTCATACAGAAGTAATTTTTACCTCTTTCCAAACTTTGAAAATGATATCTTCTTAAAAAGTATCTGATGAGTTCTTTTATTCAATGGTTTAAGCTAGAATTGTGATAAGGCGACCTGAATGCTAAAAACGGACTGCAAACGACCGCAGTATGCGTAAATCTGCACAAGAAGGCAGTAGTAGTGAGTCAGGTGAGCAGGAAAGTGGCCTAGCGTTCACTACGCTATAAGCAATTAGAAAATAAAACTAGTTGTTTAAATTAACTCTAGGAGTGTTAAAACAGCTATAAGATCTGAAAACAAATTACCTGGATCGCTTGGGAAGCCCTGGTAATTTGGTTAAAGTGGATAGCCAAAAGCTTTAACTTGATAGTAGGTGGATAGCCAGAATCCTACTATTAGATGATCTTATAAATGTCAAAACGCTGGGAAGAGGCTATACAAGAGTGGTACACTAAGTCACACACCTCAAACCTAGAGTACCTTGACCTCATAGAAACAAAGCAAACCCATAAAGAACTAGCTCATTATCTAGCAGTAATCTACGACAGAGTGAGTCTATCATGTCGTATTCACCTGAAAAATTTTAAAAACATCCTTGAAGAATTGGAAGAATTGAAACAAGAAAATAGGAGGTTAGCAAAAGCCATAAGCAACCTAACAAAAGAATTTGTAGAAAGCAAGCCCCTGACCTCCAAACAAACTCTTAAAGAAACTGAGAAAAGGCTTGAAGAAGTAAAGAGGCTACTTCATAAACTAGAAGCTCTGGTTTCATGAGCTATATCAACACTCAGGCAACCAGAAGCTACAAAGAGGCCTTAATAGCCACTGAGGAAATTGAAGCACCCACTATCGGATTTTGTAAACAAAAACAAGTGGGAGAAGGAGTAATTGCTAGCACAAGAGCAATCATTAAGCAAAATAATACCCAGCTTCAGCTCTTGATAACCATTAAAGAAAAACTTAAAGACCTAGAAGAGCGAGTCAGTAGACTGAAAGCTAAAGAAGGAGTAACAACACTACCAGACAACGTGATTGAAAATTTAAACGAGAAAATAAGATCACTAAAAATTAGTGAAAACCCCTCAGAAAAACAAGGCAAGCTCCTAGTTTTCAAAGACCCATTTAAACTCCTTGCAGAAGAAAAAGCAAAAAGTTGAGCGCTCGAACAATAACCCGGGATCCTTCAGCAATGACGGGAAGAACAGTAACAGAAAGTGCACCGCTATTTGAAGATCAGATCAGAAGTTATCGCCAAAACCAAAGGAGGCGATACAATGTGCAAAGGGCCATTCAAAGACTAGGCAGAAGATTAACCAGGAGTGAACCATACAACCTCACCCTTGAACAGATCTATAGATTGAATATGAGTAACGGTGTTCCATTATCTTATATGAATGTCCCCTTCGTATATACTTGTGATGCCAGACATAATAGTAATTATTTCATAGACTAGTTCTAATAGAAAATTTTCAAAGGAAACACAAAAAATCATCAAACGTAGAGAATTTTTCTCTTGATTTAATTGAATAATATTAAATTAAATAAAGAAAATAACTTAACATTGACTAAACAAATATTTAAACAGGCTCCAAATCCTAATGATGGATGAAAATAACCTTAATAAAAAGGATTAGAATTATTCAGAACTTTTGAAAAAGGTTTTAAACGAGATTTTTTTTTTTTTTGGATCTAAGATTAGGTCATAAATATAATGTAGAGCTTTGACCGAGCTTCAATTTAACCAGAATCTAAAATTATAACCTCTTAAAATTTACTATCAACGGAGCTTGGTAAATACTCAAGGTCTTGTCAAGCTTGATAAGGATAAGATAATGGCCAATCCTGATAAAGTCAATTCTGTCTCTCATTACTGTTCTTTGTGATTTGCATGTAGAAGCTACTATAGGTGCAGTTACAGGGATGAAAAAGGCTGCCAAGCATCAAGACAAGTGCAACAACAAAGTTTCAGTGATCCACCCTTGTTCTTGGTCACTCAAAAGGAAGAACATACATGCAACACAGTACCTGCAGCTCAAGCACATGGATATTTGTTGCAACATTGTCAGCAACCTGATGAATTGGCCACTCCCTTCCTTCTCCAGTTTAACCAAAGCTCAAATGATGATAATGGGGAGAAACAACCCACTTATAAGAGTAACAATGGAGGAAGGAACAAAGAAGAAGAAGAAGAAGCATGCGACAACAAGAACTGCACCTTGTTAAACAGATCTACTTTGACCATTGCTGACACAGATGCTACCTTTATCACAAGTGACTCTACCTTCACTGAAAGCCTGCCAACCATCTTACAAGAGTTTGATCAGTTCGAAGCAATATCACTAGATGATTTTCTACTTTGATGACATTTTAATTTAGGCCAGTTCTTTCATATTATTATGATAGTTATTTTGCAGTGTCTTTGTTTTTAAATGTAATGAGACAGGGATAAAGTTCAAAGAAAGTTTATCAAATTCATATTGTAATTATAGAATGAAGTTAAGCTAATGAACAAGTAATTTGTGAAGCATGACTTTTTCTTTTTCTTTCTTAGTCTCATTGAAACAAAAATGTTCATTTTTGAAACATAATCATTCTAAAATATTTGGAAGGCCTTTGCTACTGATCAAATTTTAGATAGAGATGGATGTATTTATAGTGTAGTAGTTGTGATGTTTTCATGTTCTAACAATGTCTTCTAAAATTCAAGCTTTGAATTTCATTAAAAGAAGTATCAAGTTCTCATTCCATTCATAACTTAAAGGTACTCCTAGTGGAAAAGAATGACTTTAGATATTGTAGATTTGGTAAATATAGACAATGTTGAAATTAAGAAGGGCGAGAAATTCAAAGGTTTGGTGTGGACATTTTGTCTACTTGTTTTACTAAATTAATAAAATGTCATTGGATTGATTATCGATTGCATTCGACTATGTATAACAAATAATATGCATCATAGATTCTTTATTTAATAAAAGGAATTCTTTCAAATGAGACTCACAAGTAAGGAATTCTGCTTCTGGACTGCCCGCCATAAGTACTTCCTGATTTACCGTGAGACTCACATGATTCATCTTTTTTTTTGAATTATTTACTCCATTGAAATGAAAGATTGCATAAAGGCCTTTATTATATATGCATATCTTTCGTGTTACTCTCTCTTGTCTCTCAGCAAAAGATTGCTTATCGATTGCATTCGACTATGTATAACATGCATCATAGATGCTGTGAGAGATTATAGACATTGAGTAATTGTAATATTTGATTTTTATCTTTGTGCATGACCCAACGTAGTCCGGCTTTTTTTACGAACCCCTCATCGAACAAAGTTCCTGCAACGAACTACTATTTATATAATATGCTTGATACACATCTTAGGTAATCCAAGAAGATAGAGCTGCCAGTAAAGAGTAAGCTTGATCAATCTCAGTTTTCCTATTTTTACTGCGAATTTAATTTACAAGATAGATTTGTTCATAATCAATCATGAGATAAATGTTCATATCTTCCTTTATTTGATACATCAATTATGTAAGGCTAGCTAAAATCTGAACAACTGATCTAAAACTTATCCTCCAAAAATGTTGTCTCAATTCCCTTTCCTTCAATAAGAATGTGATGAAATTTCTTTAATGCATCATCCAAGAGACAAAATATTGGGATTAACAGTAACTTAGACAAAAGTTTGGCAACGATTCTTTGATATCTGAAGATTTAGATATATAGAACAGTTGGTTTCACCCTATTCTGAAAAGGAGATCATACAACAAAGTCAGAGACCTCGAGAACTTAATTCATTTGTTTGTCATATGCCTCCAACTCATCTGATCAAGGTAAAAGACCTTGAAATACTAACCAAAAATCATGAGACATTTTCACAGAAACAGGAATCAGGTTGCAATTTCATTCAAATATAACTATAACTCTAGGGTCAATCTCTTGCTTGCAGGATAAATAATCGTTAAAATTAGAATTTATGTTTACAGCTACGTTCTCACTAACTGAATGCATAACTGGTTGCCCTTCAAGCAGGGGAGCAAATAGAACCTGCCATCAAATGCCAACCAGTACATGAGTATCCTTCTGACGTGGAAAAGTGAACATAACTATGCATCAAAGGGAGACCGCCAAATCAATAGAATGTAACTGGACTAGTAAAGAGTAGCAAGATTCAACTTTATGCTCATAATGTCATTTTCTTGTTAGTCAACTCCAATTCTTGCTGCTCCTTGAGATATCGTATTGCTGTAGCAGTTACTATTTTCACACAGAAGTTCATAAGCATGAGCCATATCACGGTATTCCATACCATAGTAAATGATAGGTTCCACTGCTGTGCCTGATGAACCAAAGACAAGATCGGGATCAAAATGCTATCCTAGAAGATGAGCAATATAAAACTGAAGATGAGAGCAAAATAACTCTTATTTGTTGTTAGCCTACCATTCCATCAGGCAGAGAAGGCTCAGGAATTGGGTTGGATAAATACATTTGCTGAGCCGTCCGTAATTTGGCTATCAGGCTAGGGAGTGCAGAAGAAGAGCCAGGGATAAGGCCAAGCACCCGTTTCTCCAGCCATTCCAAGAGTTGATTATTGAACAGAGAAATAATGAATACTGTCTGCAGAAACGAATAAAGCTTAGGGGAAAAAGGCAGATAAAAAATATTACTGAGAGAGAATAAGTTATATATAACCCAAAAGTGCATTGTGTGCCATTATTAACTTAGTTGCAAAAACACCCATACACAACGCATGCTTTCAGCAGTCAAGCTCCTGTTGGGATTAACCTAAAAATCAGTGGAAGAATTCCATTTTTAGTGTGCATCATGAATGTCTAGAGGCAGAGTAACGTATTAGCAATCTACAATCTAATTTTCCTTGAGTTTTATGGAATCCATGATTTGACAGGCATTCAAAAAAAAAAAGGTAGATCTGCTACCTTAGCGGTCTCCTTAATGTCGGTCTCACAAATATGGAGGGAGGTTAATACAGATACATAGGCGTTAGACGCATGGTGGGTAAACCCCATGTCATCAGTTCCTGAGAATTGACCCCTAGCCATTATGCCAAAGATGTCATGAGCCCACCGTCTGCACTATGCCCCGGGGGCGATTGGCATTATAACTCCTTCTTGTTCATAGCTCTCACCATTTTCTTCCCCATCCAGTGCCCCTGTGTCCTCTTAACTGATATTTTGCAAAGTCATGTAATATGGAGGAATCCATGTGGTGCATAATGT
Source organism: Kaempferia galanga (assembly GCA_037974795.1). Classification (NCBI taxonomy): domain Eukaryota; kingdom Viridiplantae; phylum Streptophyta; class Magnoliopsida; order Zingiberales; family Zingiberaceae; genus Kaempferia; species Kaempferia galanga. The sequence goes on along the minus strand of JBBPFP010949587.1, from coordinate 8,695 downwards.
CCAATACCTAGAGTCCAAACATTCAAACTACTTCACTTTTCTTATCAAATGGGCTATTAAAGTAAATTGGATATTTGTGATTAAGATACATGCAACACAAATTAAGTAATGTCCAACAAATATAGCAAAAGAATAGGGATTAATAATACATAAAATCTAATACAACCTTTTGAAGTTTTCTCAAATATAGTCAACCTTTTAATATTTTTTTCACAATTTAGCAACATTCACAAATGATCCTCAGATTAAGCTTCCAAAAAATTTCATTTGTCAATAAAAGGTTGGTATGACACCTATGTAGCATTACGCCAACCTGGCAAACACATGTACTTAAGTTTTTTATTTTTTATTTTTTGCTAAGATTAAAGGATTCTAAATATTGTAGTGAACAACACTATCCCCGTCTATGCTTGTTCATAGGGCGATACAGATTAATATGTACTTTGCTAAGTTGGAGTAATGTGTCATGAGTGTCATGTCAACTTTCTAAAGGTGAATGGAAGCCCGTTCTAATGGGTGTAAGACTTTAACAAGATATTTTAAAAAAAACAATATATTTTTTAAAAAGAAATATGTAGTGCTAGATTTGAAACAACAAGTTAAAAGATTTTGTTAGATTTATATATTACCCCAAAAGAAAGGATATGAATTCTGTATTTTCATAACTATACTTTTTATTAATATGTATGAAGAATAAAAAGTTAAGAATATTTTCCTATTCATTTTGTTTCTTTGATACAATATTCCTAAAGAAAACAATAAGAATATCAAAACAACCAGAAGAAAGGCTCATCTGAAGATATCAACATAAGCAGAAGAAGGCTCATCTGAAGATACCAACACAACCAGAAGAAAGGCTCATCTACCTGAATATGAGTCTTTATCAAAGCCTTGCCAATCAAGGTTGCTAGGAAGAATTTCCAAAATGGGATCCCAAATTGCCCGCACATAATGCCCGCAAGATCAAAAAGAGGGTTTGGTACCTAAATTAAAATGCCAGTCACAAAAATCATGAAAAGAAAATCAAGTCAAAATCCTGTATGTAAATATAGCACTTTATAGGAATCCTAGAATACAAGAAGTTTTATGAAAAGAACTTTTCTCAAGCAGCAATAAAGCAATGAGAAACTATATACCTATCCCAGATTAGGAAACAGATAAGGTGAACACTAAGGATCATATGCATGCCTACAAATGAATAAAGTTTACCAGAACAGCTATAGTTAAAAGGAATATAGAGAACTTACTGAAGCAAGTATCAAAATAGTTAAAAAGTTAAGATGCTGGAAATGAGTGAAGAACCAGCGCTTAATTTGCCTCAGGGAAGCAGAAATTAACCCATCTGAGGGTGCTTCACTCAGTTCCTGCATTTCCATTTTGCTTCCAGACAAGTGTGCTGCAGCGCATTTTAATCTTGTCAACCCAGTATCAAACTAAGTAAATCTAAGAATGAAAATGAAATCTAAGAGCAACAAGATACCACCTCGCGACATATTGCAGAAAGATAACATAATTGTTTTAGAGAAACAAATAAGTGGCAAAAAGGAAAGCAGCAAAATAAAACAGAAAAGAAAAATAACACACTTTTGCAGATTCGTCCTTTGCCAAATAGGGTTAGGAATTAGACAAGAATCATACTCACACTTGTAGCATGATTTTATTATGAATAGAAGATTAATTTATCCTCTTCTGATACACACAAACATCTTCTAGACAATGTCTAGCATTTCAAAAATACCATAGCCCATCCTAAATAGAATTTATAGCTCACATGCATTGGACAAATTACACTAGCACATGTGAATCAAATTAATGATATTTACATGAAATTAGAGAGATGAAAACCGACTCATTCCGAGTGCATTTTTTCATTTCCTTTATGTGGGGTTGGCAGGAGGGGAGATATTTAATTCAGCGGGAAAAAAGAATCCAAGTATCAATTATGTGGGATTGGCAGGAGGGAAGATAGTGAATTCAGCGGAACAAAAGGAACAATGAGAAAAGACATGATAAAATTTTTTCATAGATAAGACAACAACAGATGTTCTAACATACAAAATTAATAAATATAAATAGAACATAACCAATAATAGCATCAGATCATTAGTGTGCGCTCAACAAATTCAAGTTGTTAATATAAACTTTTAATAGAAGTGTTATCATTATTACAAAATTAACTACGTTCGAATTGTTTAGTTGAAATTACTGTGTTCTCTCTTGATGCGTAATAATCTCTCATTCTTGACGGGCTATCAAAGTTTAATGAGTGATGACAAAGTTGAATGCGTGATCCTTTATTTTGTAGTAAATCTTGAGCAGTGGCAAAACTAGACAATTTAAGAGGGCATTTAAGATACTCTCCTTCTCATGCAAGGTCTACAATAATCGAGATGGGATTAAAGGGAAGGCGAGAATGGTCAAGTTTTTTAACTCATCTTAATCTGTCCAACTTTAACTTGATTCCATCTATTATCTTTCTCAATTTGACAAAATTTCAATGGATTCTAACAATTTTCTAATGTATTCTGATTAATTTCTAGCTAATTCCTCTTAATCTCTAATTTTCCTATACTCCTCAATCCTTACAAGATGTTGATTTCTAAAAGAATAAAATAAAATAAAAACATATAAATCAATTGCCAAAATCGATCCAACTCAGGATGTGGCTATCAAAATCAACTGAGGGGGTGTTTGGTCGGAGAGAATGAGAGTGGGGAATGGGAAAAAAAGGGATTGAAAGTTGGTGCTTAGTTTGGGTGAATAGTGGTGGGTCCCACGAATTCAATCCCCCCAAACATAAGAATGAGTCATTACTTAACTTAGCTTTATGGGGAAATGAAAAAGCTATCATTCCCATTCTCCACTTCTATCAATCCCATTCTCATTTCCATACCCTAAAAATGAACCAAGCACCAACGATTTTGCCAACATGGGCAGGAGAGGCTGAAGAAGAGTGTAAGAGAAGGAAGAGTTAGAAGAAAAAGCCTTTTCCAAATAAGACTGTGCTGTTCAGACTATTGGATGCCTTTATATAGGCTTAGACAAAAATACCTAGAAAATGCAAAGTGTCACATATAAGCAACCTCCTTGATGCATCACATTCAAATTTATGTCTTTATCCTTCAAGTCCACTTGCTACCAAGATATAGAATTGAAGATGGGAGCTATTAAGTCCTCTGTCCAACTTGAATTACCATGAATATTACCTATTTGGGATCGGCTGCACTATATTATCCCATTATTGAGTGTACGAAAGGCATTGCCAACTAAGGAATTCGAGGCTGCCTCAGTCAGTCTTAGGTCGACCAAACAGAAGCTAGATCTACCCAACTTTCAACCAAGGAGTTGACTTCCCAGAATCTACCTCCCAGCCTACCAGATTTCTTAATCGACCTACCTTCAACTAGAAGGTTTGGTTTCCAGGATCCACCTACCTAGTTCAACGTAACAAAGGTCTAGGAAAGCCTACCTTCATACAGAAGGTCTGGTTCTTGGAACTTGCCAACTTGGTCGATCTAGCAATTGGCTATAATACTTTATCTTCAACCAAAAGGTTAGGCATCTGGAAACTCTCGCCTAGGTTGTTCTACAAATATAAAGGTTGCCTTGAATACCTGAGACATAATATTAAGTCAACCTAAATCCTTCTAGGTTGACTTTTCACTTAGCATTGATTTTATTTTTCAAGTCTCACAACAACAAAACTTGACCCAACTAAGTGTCGATTAGGGCCAATAACTTTGCTCTGTAGGTAACAGCACTTACCTAAACACTATAATTAATCTTTGAATTAGTCTACCTAAAATCAATAAATATGATACAATTATTTTAATCTTTAAGTGTAGCTTCAAGCTTGACCTCTTTCATCAAAATAGAACCCCCACAACACTTCCCACTCATTCATCCCCTGAATATCTTAATCAAGCTTTGAAGCGAATCCAATATACTTGAAATAAACCATAATATAATTAAGCATGCAGGCCCAACATAGTCTGAATTAGTGAACATAAATTGTCGTTAAATATCAAAACAATCTCATTAGCCTAATCACAACGAAAACCTCTAAAGCAAAGGTTAATGTATTAGCCCAAAAAATTGTGACCATGGATGCTCACACAATTATATCATGTAATAAGAATTTGAATGGTTATTTCTGAAACAAGAATACATAAACTTACCAGCTCTTGAGATAAAATATGGTGGAAGCTCTCCAATAGCAGTGCCCAAACCCCAAAGGACCGCTTCCAGCTGAACATGAGGGAGAATGTTGCTGATTGGAACCCTAACTAAAGTTCCAGATGATAAAGGAAATACTGGTGGTCCAAACTCAGAACACTTCTTTTCAAGCCACAAAGGTCGTCTTTGCAACAGTATGGTATCATACGGAGCAGTCTTGAGATCTACTCGACCACACTTCAAAGCCTTGATAGTGAAAAATGCAATATGGGGGCCCAAGTACAAGACAAATGTATGCAAACCAGATCCTGCAAAAAAAATCAAAGTCATTGAACATGTCCTATGAATCGATACGTCTCTTTACAACAAATAAGGAAACAAAATGATAACTAGTAAAGCACACCGTACAGAAAAAGCAAAGTCAATAAGCATTTTCTATGAATGGATGTGTCTCTGCAACAAATAAGGAAACACAAATTAAAACAAGTAATGCAGAGTTAAAAAAAAAACTACATTTGCTCATTGAACATCCTGACTACTTTAAGAGAATCAAAAAATAAAAATTATTTGCACAACCAATATAAGTTATTTTGGCTCCATTTGTATTTCCCAAATTCAAACTGTTAAATAAATATTGTCAATTATCATCTAATATGTTGTATATATGGGGGTTATTAATTTCTACAAACAATGAATTAAGTACCGGTTTACTTTTAACTTGGTGTGTGAATAGATGTTCTTTCGTATGTTTTGTTTTATTCTCATCATAGTTGAAGGGGAAGCAGTAAGTGACGTAGCACCCTCTTCAAACCAGAATCTCGCTGCACAAATTCCCTACATTAGCAAAATCCTTGCATCATCCCCCTCTTTTCGCTGTTGCTCCTTCCTCTTCAAATGAAAAATGCCTATGGAGCATGCGTGTGAAAGAATATTTGTGCCTGCAGCACTGCTATGTTCCTCCATGGCCTCGAAAGCATCATTGTTGTGATGCCCCCATTTCCAAACAAGGTCTCACATACTGCCACTTAACGCACATTGTCACCACGAAAAATATCCTTACATTGTTGCAGCATTATCCATTGGCCTATGGCCAAGATTGCATCATTTGGTTCTCCCATGCTACTATATTCATCAACCAACAACCATCCCTCTATCCAAGCATGCACATAAGCAAAGGTACTCAAAGAGCCCTCAAATACTGACGCCCAAAAAGTGCAACAACAGAATTCCACTAAAAAAAGCAGGAAGACTATAGTTTGTTGAAGAAAAAAAATAGCAGATTCAAATATATAAAAATGGCAGCATCAATTGTAGGCCACCTTATCTATCATGACAAATTTGTCAGTTATCTTCTGTCCATGCCATTAACAGTTTGGTGAAGCTTCTATTCCATCCTCACACAAGTATGTTTGTTGAATTAGGAAACATCTTTTTTGACACATTAGTCTTTCCCAACCTCCTATTATGCTATGGCTCTCTCAAAGTTTTGCTTCTAATTCCATCACCAATTTTCTTATTCATCCTTTAAAAATTTGCATTAAAGGGAAATTGCCAATTTTCTTCCGTTTCATCTTTATTATTCTCTCTCAAACAAGAGGTCAGACAAAGATTTTTTTTCTCTCTCTCCCCTAATCTTTTTTCCTTCTCTCTTAATAGAACTGCCAAAAGTTAATTTTTCTCTCTCTGAGCATTTCGTCGCTCTCAATTCTTCCAAAGTACATATTGTAACTTCAGTCTCTCTATTATTTGTTTCAAACGTTTCTCTCTCAATTGGTTACAAGATTAAAGATCAACCAGATATTCTCTTTCTTCTTGTGTCTTCTCAACCTTTTTACTATATGTCAAAACTCAACTCTTCTTTCTCTCTTCAGACCATTTTTTCCACAAACTAAATGCTGAAAGTTACTGCTTCTCCCAAGCATTTTCTCTTCTTTTTTTCTCTTGGAAGAGTATAAATTGGAACCATAATATGGCTCTCATTACAGTGGATTGAGGTTTTTTATCTACATCTTCAAATACAACTTCTTCATATACTATGTTAATTTTAGTTTAAAGTGGAGATAAGGAAAGAATACTATAGCCAAGAAGAGACCAAGCCATTGAGTTTCAAAACAAATCATCACCCCACCAAAGTCTATTGTCCACTGCACTAGTGAAGCTAGGCATGATTCATATCTTCAACAAGCATCCCCATGACATTTTTTATTTTGTGTAACAATAAGTGATCAAGGCTTATACTACAACTTGAGAAGAAGAAGATTAAGCAATCACACATGGAATATTAGGATGCTATACTTATGTGGGTATAATTGGTCTGTTTCTAATTAATCAAGTGCCTTTTTTACTTTTAACTCTATCAAAATTAACAATACTTGGTATTGGCATTACAAAATCAAATTAAAGGACAGCATTTCCAACTAAACATAATCATGTCCCACGAGAGCAGAAGAAAACAAGTAAGCCCATATGATCATCGTAGTTTTTCTTGTCAGAATTTTTCTTGGAACTCATTGTTTATCCACCTACCTAACCCAATCGAGGATGCCACACCAAGTGTCACCCACCACAAAACATATCTTGTATAGCGAAGTAATTCTTGAATATGCTGTGATAAAGGAAAGGAACAAAGTCAGCTAAAACTGAATAAAAGATCCATTGGCAACAAATAAACGAATAGAAAACGTAAACAAAATAATACAAGATTATAATAGTTTTAATACATGAATTTTCAGCAATAAGGAACTTGATTAGCTTGCACATCTACAGAAAATTTCCAATTGTTCCTTCTATGCAAAATGTGGGACTTGCAAATGAGTAGATATGAAGACAATAGTAGGATACCTTCTCACTGGTGCTATCATCATTTGCAAGAATGAAACCAATAGCAGCTAATAAGAAAGACAAAGCCATAATCCAACCACCTTTCTTTAAAACATATACAAGCCACTGTTTAAGATATTTTAGTGTAGCCAACACAAATAGCTGCAAAATCTTGAATGGTTGAGTTGTCAAAGTCAAATTCTGTAAATCCCTTTGATGTTTCTCTTTAAGCTCTGCACAAGAAAATTATATGCCTGAAATAAAAAATATCTAAAAAACTAATTGAGCACAAATAAACTTCTTCACTAACACAAAATTATCTTTAAGATAGAAAGAAAACTATAGAAATATGATGTCGTGATTGATTACCGTAGAATGCCAATGGGTGATTTTACATAAGGTTTAAAATCTCAAGTGCTCGAGTTTCGATCTTTGACAAGGCAATGACATTTCAATACCATATTGTGTCGTACCAATCCTGTTTTGGTACGTATTTATGTTTTTTTAACTGTAAGTGTACACCAATTAAAAAAAGACTCTTGATCATTCTATTTATGGATTTATAGAGTTATTAACAATAAGTGTTTACATTATGTCCCATATCATCTTCTGGTTTGGATAAACAAATTTATAAATTTTTGAATTTCCCTTTTTACTTGTTTTCTTTGGGGTTGAAAAAGACAATGATAACAACCGTTTCTAGTGGGAATCCACCCACTACCTATAGAAAGATCTATGTATAAGATTGTATTCTATATCTGGATTTTGCACGCTGAAAATTGTTAAAATAATATCAAAATCTCTTATTCTTGTTTTCCTTTTCAAAATTGCTATAAAATATATAGTCACCTGCTCTACTGGAAATTGTTGTCTAATCGTCGAGTTATTGTTGTCATTTTTAATATCAAAATAAAGTTAAATTGATGGAATTATATTCAGCAAGCAAAAGAAACAATGCAGTCTTGGATATAAATTAATTATGTAAAAGCTTCATTTCTTTCAAAAATAACAATTAAATATTGGTCCAAACTTCACTCAAGTCAAGTGATGTAGGCAACTTTCAAAACATAAATAGCTTCAAAATACAAAAGATGTCCCAAAGCACAATTTATACAATTTAAATCGATTTTTTGAAATACATAATCTTTTATGTTGGAAACATTGCACCAGTTTAAATAATTAGGGATACAAATAAAGATGCAAGGAAAAACTTGGTTCTAGTATGAATCAAATATATACAACCAAATGTTGAGGCTCCCAATTAAATCAGCATACTCCATCAACCCAAACAAAAAATTGAATTGAAAACTATGTTGTTTAAGGTTAATGCTTGGAATAATAGCAAGAAGTTGTAACAAGTCTTCCATCTGAGTGCCAAATGTGTACTCCACCACCATGCTTGAGGACTTTGACATTGCAAAAAATATATGAGACAAGCAAGGAGGAAGATTGAATCTCAAAGCTTGACAACAATAAACATATCTAACGAAATCAAAAGGGGAAATGATCTCGATGACAAAGAAGAAGTGGACAGTGGACAAAAACCAAGCAATTCTTATCTCAATCTATCACTTATCTCTCTCTCTCTCTTAATTCTCTCTTTCTCCTCCTAACTCTCGATCACCAAGAGCATAACAGTACACCATGTTAAATGTCAGGATTCAATAAACACAAATAATCCTCTCAAATCACCAGTGAA
>JBBPFP010949476.1:414-14764 GCA_037974795.1 Kaempferia galanga | reverse complement strand
CATAAACCCTAAACTGAAAAAGAAAAAAAGGACTAAGTCTAAAAAGAAAGACTAAGTCTAATAAAAATATATATAATCTAACATCTCACATGAAGTTTTGTTTATCGTGCAATGCTAAAACACCTATGCTCAATTTACTTGGAGTGTGGATCTAGGAGAAAGGATGGTGTGTAGGGTTGCTCACGGCGAGTGCAATGCATCCCCTGGCCCCTGGCCTTGCTACTTGTAGCGAGCTCGAGGCGGCTCTGCACGACCACCTGCATCAAGCCGCACAATACCAGTGGCGGGATTGAGTATAGTCATATGTATGTAGTTGGGGGTAACGACGTGATAAGGAAGGAAGAAAAGTGGTGTTCCGTTCGATTTGGACAGATAAAATTTTGTTCATAAATGGATCAACGGTTGGATTAGGGTTGTAAATAAACTGAACATTTGTCAACAATCTTGGTGTTCTACTTTGTAAGAACTTGTTTATGCTCGCTCAATATACACAAGATTAATTAAATAAATAAGTTTTAACAACTTGTTAAACTAAACAAATAAACTTAAACACATGTGTTTGGCTCGTTAAGATTCATGAACAACATTCGTGAATAATATTCGCCAAAAACGTTCGTGAATCATATTCATTAATAAAATTCTTATCAATATTCTAAATAAATAATTTAAAAAAACAAATAAGTTTAAATGTACAGTCTTAATAATCAATCAAACAAGTAAAAGTTTCAAACAATCAAACAAATTTGAATTGAGAGCTCGATAATATCTAAACGAATCAAGCTCAAGCTAAGCTTGAATTGAAAGCTCAATAATATCTAAATGAACCAAGCTCAAGACTAGCTTAAACCAAGCTCAAGCTCATCAAAAATAAATCAAGCCAAGTTTGAACAATCATGTCAAAAGCTTGGTTCATTTTAGGCTCGTCTTGGCTCGGTTACCTTATCAAACAAGCTTGATCACCCCAAAACTTGGCTCAGCTTGGCTTGTTTATGACAAATATACCAAGTCATGCAGCTAGTGTGCCGTCTTCCACATTCATAAATCTATATAATCCAATGTCCGCAGTTAGTGTGCCTTCTTCCATGCACAATCTGAGGGTTGTGCAATCCTCACATCCTTTCCTTGACCAATTAAGTAATTGAGTGCCCTTCTCACACAAGAAGAACTATAAGAGGCAGACAACCTCAACTCAACCACTCTCATCTGCATGCAATGATCACAACCAACAAAAGACTCCTTCGTACAACCAGATGTGGCAAGCACTTCATACAAACAAATCCAGCAAGTGCCCTTTCGGTGAGTGATGCCATCTGCCATCAATCAACTCCAACAAATAGAATATTAATAGCAAGGAGCAGGAATATTTTGTACCTTTCTCGACTATAGAAACACCTGCAGGTGGAAATCATGTAGATGCACAATGTATATTTCCACCAAAGAGGGACCAGATCTATGAACCAGCAGCGGTCATGGTGGCATTTCCCAAACTTGTAGCACAAGAGGTTGACAATTTGGGAGCATATCTTCTTCTAGCTTCCTAGCCTCTGTTATTCAGCTGAAAAGCTCCCCCCTTGCCAAATTGCCCTCTTGCGAGCGATGAGCACGCCAAATAATGCAATAGTAAGTTTCCATCTCCTCTTTGACCAAAAATTAGATATGAGAACTCCGACACACGAACCTCCTTCTAGCTAGCTTCTTCCTCCCTTTCACAACAGCCCAACAGCTTACTTAACTTTTTTGCAAAAAGGTTTGGTTTCCTTGTTTTTTCTTCTTCTCCTCTTTACAATTTCTCACGTATATGCCTCATAAATGTCAATGACGACTTAAACAGAGAATGTTCTCATCTCATTCTGCTACATCCAACAAAGATCTAGTTGTGCTTTTCATTTCCAGTGGATACCTAACTGAAGAAAATGTCATGTGCTTATTTTAGAAAGCTTAGCAAAGGGTTTAACTATGTTATCCATCTGTTTTCTCTAGAAACCTCAATTGTTTTCTTCTTCTGCTCTCAGTTGTTGTACATCAACTATTTCAAGAGTTTTGTTGATATATGATCAAAGGGAATGGTTATTTGCCATTGACTCCTTAAGTTTTGTCAGTAGTATGTTTCTCATTATAATCATTGTGTTCATCTTATGTTCTGCTTATGAAAATTTATCTAATTTATAATACTTATGTCGATCTTGAGAACCAAGTGTTAAAAGAATTAAGGTTAACAAGTATTAGTTAGTGTATTTAGTCCCACATTTGTACTTCTAGTTTAGGGTTTTATCCCGAATCTCATTTTCATACTTATGTAATGGTTATTTCATCATGATGTGTAATATGATATTTTCCTTACCCCAAATTCTGATCATGTCAAAAAGCTTTCTATGTGGAACTGAATTTGGAACTTAAGACATGACTTTCTATGGCAAATGAGTTTGTAACTTCTATATTGTAGACAATCATTTTTGGTGCAGGGCTTGCCATCTAATTTTCTATATTGTTAATATAGATGTTGCTAAAACCACACATTAGTTAAGAAAAATAACTGTTTGAGATATGATCTTGTTTGACTAGTTTGTTGTGTAATTTGATGTGTAATCAAGAAAATAGTTGTAGATAACACTTTTTTCTCAAGTAGAAGACTTGGGTTCAAGAGGTGGTTCACTCTTTGCTTCTTTTCTGAAGGTTAGTCGGTTGATGTACATGTCCTATTATCAAGGCACTCACCTAACATCATTTTAGGTCTTCAAATCATTCCTTCTGTAAGTTATTTGTGAAAACACTGTATCAAATTGAGTAGAATCAGATATCATGGTGAAAAAATGGCTCAGGGTAATGGAGAAAATTCATCGGAAATGGAAACAGATAACTGCAAATAAATGAAATTTTCCATGGATTATAAGCGCTTAATACTATCAATAGTGGAAAAATACTGTTATTAGGCTTGCACTTTTCTCCTTTTGAGCACTATTGAAAAATTGCAAATTTAAGGGCGCAAAGAACATGTTCAATTCCCATACTTACAATTAGGAAAGTTAATTTGCTTAAATTATCAACAAAAGACAATTGTTTATTTTATATAATGGCTCTGCGTCAGTTACAGGATGAGAATTATATGCATCTCGTCAACTGCACATATGCAAGCACAATATTTTCACAAGTATCTGGGAAAAAAATGTTAAACTAGATCCATTAACACTAAAATGAAGATAAAATTATAAGCTAATACACAATTTAAAAAATGCAACCTGGCAGAAACGAACAAGAAAGGGAAACACTGGATTCACGTACAAGTGGATCTCATAGAATAATTCTCAGAATTTTGATTAAACCAACACATTAGCCAATCCAGGAACAAATGCAATCTGACAGAAACAACCATGAAACTGAAACAGTATGTTCTAATACAAGTGGATTCTCTGAAATAATTATTCATTTTCAGTGTTTTGGTTAAGCCAGTTCTTAAAAAAGAAACTATAACACCAAAAGCATACCTCCATCCCAAGGTGTGTCATCTGGGCTGCAATTCAAAGCAAAGGAATAAGAATCAGTAAAACCACCGTATCACGCAAATCAAGAAACCACAACAACTAGTTCATCTCAGGCATACCCAAATATAACAGCATTCCATAGCATGATGTTATTATCATGAGGAGCACCACTGATGCCTGCAGGAGGATCCTGCTGTAACCTCTTGAAGTCTCTCATCAGTCTCTTCCTAGCAGGAGTTGACATTTTTACACCCTATATAGCACAAATTGCCATAATGGAACAAAAATCAGTATGTAGGGAAAAGGTTTTCTCCGCAGCACAAACCGTGCGCAAGAAGAAAAATGGATCTAGAAAGAAATAACATCTTTCAAGAAAGAAACTGTTTCCAAGAGAATCCAATGGGTAACGTCAGGTGAGAATTTGGACCATTTTTTTATAGACAAGAAGGAACTCGAACAGAATAGAGAACAAACATCAGGTCCAACTAAAAAAAATCACAATTTCTTGAAATTCAAATGCATAATAAAAAAAACAGCGAGCATATCGTCTTTGGATGACAAAATCAAGAACAAATTCCAACTTTGAAAAATGCGAAAACATGCCCAGATGATTTCCCATACACCAATATCATCACATAATACATCACCACGACAAAAGATGTAAAGCCGAATTAGGGCTTCACGCAATATGGCAATTATAATTATATGAAGAGAACAACATCATCCAACAATCACTTGCGATAAGACCGAAGGGGACAAAACCAAGAGAATCAAGAGATCAACAGAAAGAAGGCGCCTGAATGGGTCGCTCTACCTATGACACAGCCGCGACACCGAGGAAAAGAAGAGCAGCCGCAGTTCCCACGACGCCTGGAAGACGGGGAAAAAGCTACTCGGGCGTCGTCCCACGATAAAGCCGGCCCTACCCCTCTCCCCCCTCGATTTCAGTCAAGGAATCGCCATGAGAGACAAGTCTGCAATCGTTCGGAAGAAGAGCGGATAGAAATTGGACCGAGCAGGATGCCAATCATAGAAGGGCAATTGACAAGAACACCGACGCGTTAGATTACTTAAATACCCCTCGTAATATTTTGTTCGTCCTAAAAGTTGAATTCAACGCCGTTAATTTTACGCTTAGATTCATTTTTCTCTTGCCCTTGGATGGGTTTGAATGGGTGAGAGAAAGTTTATTTGATGGAAAGGAAAGAAGCGGAAGAGTATAATATTTAATTTTAAGAGGGAGGAAAGGTTAATTAGGGTGGAAAACAAGGAGAATAAAAAGTAAAAATATTTTTTTAAAAAATAAATTTATATATGAAAAAATAAAATAAATTAAAATAAATTCTCCTTCTCCAATATTTTAGCTATATCTGAACATCATCTTCTAAATAAGGATAAAAATTTTCATCCCCTGATTTACTCTTCCATCTCCTCTCTCACCTCTTCTTTGTTTAAGATCAAAATTATTCGTGAACATTAAAATTATCAAATATCAACTGAATAAATATTTAAAATCTAACCCAATGATAAAAATTATTCAAAAGTTTTAAAAAAATTTAAATAATATTTCTTAGTTAAATTTTTAATTTGATATATTATACCATCCTCAATCCAATTTAAAAATTATGACCTATAAGATTCATAATTCCGAATCAATTTAGTACTTCTTAATCGTAAAATCTATATCACGATTTTATAAACTAAGATCCGATGTACTTTTAAATTTAGTCTTAAAAAAGCATACGTTTAACCCTTAAACAATAAATTGAAGATTAATTGATGATACCATTTTTTAAGAATAATAGGGCTTTTATAAATTATATAAAATTATAATAACTTTTTTACTCAAAAATTTACAAAAAAACATGTCTTTACCTAAAACTATTCCATTCTAATTTAAATCACATTGAAATAATTTTTAAAAAATATTAAATAGACAACTTTTCCCCTTAATTTTAATCAAATTGAAAAAAGTTCCCTGTGGCGGTCCATCAATAATTTGCTTCAAAAAAAATGCAGAACTCCTAATAAAACAGAAATTTTTAAATAGAAACAGTGTCTCATGAGGAAGGCTACAAATAAATTAGTTCACATAATTCAACTACGATGGACTAGCAAAAACAGAAAAAACACACGTCGATGACAAAACCAGTGCAAATATCCAAAAACCAGAAAGTAATGTCGGCTTCTCTTCCAAGTATAGTGTATTCTCAATCATGCAACGGGCTCAGTTTCCAGAAGATCAATCTGAACCTGCAATGCTCAAATGTTTCATCTTAGAATCCATATTAAGGCGGCTAAAGCATAAGAATTATCCAAGCAGAATCGAGCATTAATGGTGGTTTAGTTTAATTAGAAGCTTGTTTCTCACTGATCCCTGTAAATTATAGAAAAACTGATAAGAGTTCATGAGTAAAACTCTCCTCCCCTCCAAGGGTATCCACCATGTCTGTATGCTTCTTCAAAATTTTAAGAGAGAAGGAATGAAATCTAACTATACAATATGCGGAAGCAAGCACCAATTGTGACTACAGCAGGTTTTCAGACCAAGGACCTTTGTAACAGCTTCCGAAGTCTATCGATTTGATAAACTAGCAACTTCTAGCTACACAGTGCAGAATAAAGTTAATTAATGAATTAAATACCTTTGGTTGAAGGCTCATCTTGTGGCTTCATGGCAGGGAAAAGGAGAACTTCCTGCACCATAAAATTACAGTATGTACATAAGTTATTTATCCATCAAGCAATGCTGATCAAAAAAAATCAAAGCTTAGGAACTGTACAAATTGATTAAATCTACCTTTATATTCTGTGAATCTGTTAGCAACATTGTAAGACGATCTATTCCCATACCCCATCCACCAGTCGGAGGCAATCCGTATTCAAGTGCAGTGCAAAATGTTTCATCCAAAGCCATTGCCTCATCATCACCAGATTGTCGGTCCTGACATCACCACCAAGTTAGAACAGAGCTTTAGTATCTGGCTTAGTTTGAAATTTAGTGAGCCAAAACAAATCAAGAACGGCAAAGAGCACCTTAAGCTGTTCAGCAAATCGTTGGCGCTGTACAACTGGATCATTCAATTCAGTGTATGCATTGCATACCTGCACAGCTTGTTGATACCATCAGCATTTTGTGATACTTTGAATAATAATAATAATAAGAAGAAGAAGAAAGAAAATTATTGCTACAAACCTCATGTTTGTTAACGAACAATTCAAAACGCTCAGTAAGACCTGGTTTCGATCTATGCCACTTTGCCAATGGACTCATTATCTCCGGGTGATTGATGATGAATGTGGGATTGGTGCATTCCTCCTCCAGGAAATGTCCAACAAGCTATCAATCAAATGAACAAAGTGCCTCAATCTTACTTGTATTAAAGTAGGGTTTGCCCCAGTCAGATGCTCAAATGCACAATTTCTTATGATTGAATTGCATATTTAAACATCAAGTCAAATGATTGTTTAATAAACTATTCAAAAATAAATAAAAAACTTCTACTACACCCTTTTTCTATAACTTTCATCTTATTCTGCACTTGAAGACATTCCTTGATCATTATAGACACCCGATCATCAATTTCATAAGCTCACAAATTATATGATAGATTGAACACACTCATTTTATGATTGAATTGCATATTTAAACTTCAAGTCAAATGATTGTTTAATAAAATATTCAAAAAAAGTTTTTTTTCCCTTCTACTACACCCTTTTCCTATAATTTTCATCTTATTCTGCACTTGAAGACATTCCTTGATAATTATAGACACCCGATCATCAATTTCACAAGTTCACAAATTATATGATAGATTGAGCACACTCAACTTTATAAGATAAACATATACACAGAATGAATCAAGTACCAACCTTGTCCAATAACCTTGTCGTTGTCTTTGGAGGGGGGCACTGAACATCCAACTTTTCACAGGCATCCACTAAGTACTTGTTTGCTTCTTCACTTGAAAGATCTTTTGGTATAGAAAGATTAGCCCTTGTCTCCAATTCCTCAATCATGTCCATCCGCCTAAGGGAATAAAGAAATGAGTATGTCAATTCATACCTCCAGATATTGTGGAAAAAAAAATGAAAAGAAAAAAAAAGCCATGATAACATGTTTTATGGTCACCTAAAGGGTGGCGTAAAGTCGATTTCTATTGGATCCTTGTTCACTCCATGTGCGTGGTATTTGATCAAATAACCACCAGTTAGCAACTTGACCATTCCTAGCCAATCAACTCAGCATTAGAAGGGAAAAAAATCCATACTGATTAAATGTGAATCTCCTCAGCATAAACCATTCCATACTGATTACCTGATAACATTTCTTCTGTGAGAGCCATTAAATCATTGTAATCCGCAAAAGCCATATAGAATTCACATGTTGTGAACTCGGGATTATGAGTCAAATCAATACCCTCATTCCTAAATTGTTTTCCAATTTCGTAAACACGATCCAACCCACCAACAACCAACTCCTTCAAGTAAAGCTCAGGAGCAATACGCATGAACAGTTTCATGTTCAATTCATTGTGATGGGTAACAAAAGGCTTGGCAGCTGCTCCTCCAGCTATCATGTTCATCATAGGCGTTTCCACCTGGTAAAGGAAAAGCAAGAATGGCAGCTTGTCAATAAAGCTGCAAAAGTATCATGAAATTGAATATGAAACAGAGTTAAAGCTAACCTCCAAGAAATCAAGTTTGTTGAGGAAATTCCGTATATAATTGATAATATTGGCACGAGTCTTAAATATTTGTCTGACCTCGTGATTCAACATTAGATCCAGATAACGTTGACGATAACGTGTTTCCTATCATTCCAGAATATTCAAATCAAAGTCCACATAACTATTTGATCAGTCAAAAGAAATTGTCGACTCATCCACATAAGGAAGCATGTACGAAGCTGGAATTCATCAATATATCAAATTACTAAAAAAATGACAGGAAGTGCAAGTGAAATATATTATTATCAACTAAAAATACATAATAAGTCTCATCATATCTTACAGAAGATGCCAACACAAAAAAAAAAAATTGAAACATGAAGATATTGGGACTTCCATTACGGAAAAACGCCAACTACATGCGACCGAGAACTATTATCACATTGCAAACATAACAATTAGGTTTTACATACTTCATGTGCTTAAACAAAGGCAATTACCATTAAGCACCCACATATCCATAACTCCAACATGTAACAGTGAATTTAAAAGCAACACACAAATCAAGCAGTTTAATACAGCTATGTGTTGTATTCTTCCACTGATGCTATTAGAATGACTAAAAAGACAAGGGATATAAGAAACCTGATCTTTCAAAACATATGTTTCAGGATTTCTTGTCATTCCAGGGACCCAAACATCTGGTGTCTTTGGTTCATTCTTCTGTAAGTTGTAATCATTTTATGAATAAAATGAAGATCCAAAGTCAGATCAAAAAAATTAAAATCCATAGTACTGTGATGAATAGAGTTGTACAAATGCCTGCACCTTAACAGCAATCTCAGTGACAGGACCAGCTTTCTGCCTCGGCATCATGTGCACACATGGGGAGAGAACAATAAATGTTTTAGGGAAGATACTAAGCTCTCCTCTTTTACTCTTACCTTGAAAGAGACAAACAAATGTTTTATTACATTGTGAGACATAGTTGTTTCTAAACAAACAAAAACCTGAACACAATTGACACTTAAAAGTTAACTGATGGTTGTAACCTCCAGACAAATTAGGCTTGTCGAATATTTAACAAATTCCAAAAATAAAAACAAAAAAGCACCCAAATGAATGGGAATATACATTTTCCCTTGCAGCCAGAACAAGTTAAGCACAAATACTCAAAAAAATTTATATGCTTTACATTTTGAGTCGTACATTCATACCTAGACAATTAGTTACCGAAATTCCAACATTAATAGTGCAACATAACCCTAAAATAGGTGTAAATAGGAGTGCAGGATTATAGAGATATCATATCATTCAAACATTTACAAATAATCATGTCGATGCAACCTCAACATAGTATTATATACATACAACAAACCAGATGCATTGTTATCTTTCAGAGTCTTATTCTGCCTCAATCACTGATTAAATAAAACTCAAGCTCAGGCATATGATCTAAACATAACTAAAATGTAATTGATTCAAGAATTTAGAAAAAAAATTCTTAATTGCAGAAATTGAATCTTTGAACAGGATCAATTGTTAATAATACTTCAACAAAGAATAACAACGAAATGGTTTAAGAATGACAACACAAATGCAAGACATATGTGATTGAACCATTAAATAACGTATATTTGGTGCAAATGTTGGGGTGCAGATGCTGTCCATTTTTTCCAAAAAAACTAACCTTAATTAAATTGAGAATAATATATAACATCTGTTGTCACAAATATGAATTTCCATCTATTCTACAACAAAATATACTGAATTGAACAAAACAAGCAATCTAAAATTCTATGTAAATTTTTGTATATGAATCTAAAAACCATGCATGATTTAAAATTTAGCAAGATAAGATTGATTTAACCTTTATGATTCTTACACAACATAAGCAGCTTATACTTTTAAATCCATGATCAAAGCATTAACGGCTCTAGATCTATTCCGACATTAACAGCTGAAAACTACAGAATTAAGGCTAAAAATGGGGTTTGGGAAAACAAACTTGATGAATTCAAAAACAAAAAAATACTTCAAATAATAAACAATCTTGATGAAATAAACATCATCATCGCCAAAAATGGGGTTTGGCAAGCATGATAAAGACCAAGAATGTCTTTAATTCCTTTGGCACACACAATTTCTTTATGTAGAATTACTATCAGGACACCATTCATATGGAGATAATAATATAAGGCAGCTCAAAAGTAATTGAGCTGAAGCTCTAAAGAATGAGAATGTAACTTCAGAGTCCCCACAATTTCTCTAATTCAAAAAAAAAAATGATGAAAACTACAAACCAGGATATCCACAAAGTCCAACAATGTCACCACGTTTTACACCAGTGTGGTGCTTGGTAAATTGAACTTCATCCAACACTGATTCCCTAGTTAAAAGTCAAAATGGAGATAATCAGCAAACTTGATAAAATAAAAAAAACATATAGATTGTTAACAACTGGGCAAATATTAAAAACAAACTGGATGAAATTTCAAACAAACTTGATGAATTAGAAAAAAACAAGCTTGATGAAATAAAAATGAATTGTTGTATTATCTAAGATGTCATCGTCATCACCATCATTAGAGAAAAACAACCTTGATGTAAAAAATATGAACTGTTGAATTAGAAGAAACGTTGTATTACTAGACAAGATGGGTTTGCCCCAACTATTTGTGGTTGGGTACACAAATCGTATTCCTCCATTGAGCTCAAAGCAAAGCAATATTCCTACTAATATTCATATAAAATAAATCATTTTTTATTAGAGTGACTAATGATTTCTTTAATTTCCCTCTACCTTTACACATTATTAGATATCAATTATCCTGGAAATAAAATGGAATTAAAAAAACAAAAGTTAACAAAATATCTTTTTTCCAAAGATGCATATTGATGTTAAATAAAAAAAAAAGTATGTAAGAATAATTAGTTAATCTACATATCATGTGTGCATATGATGGTGAACCATGAAATTAGTGGAAAGATGAATAACAAAGTCCAGAAAGGAAAATGAAAGCATTATGTATACCACATTGCATAAAAGGTAACAGTAGTAGTTTTTCTATATTGTGTAAGACTGCATTCAAGAAAAATAATCTGAGTGGCAATTCTAATCTCCAGTCAATAAACAAAAGCTACCTTAAATCCCACATTCAAATAATCAATCTTCAGAAAATGGAAAATATCACACAAAGAATGCAAGAATAACAAAAAAATCATAGTAATAATGATGTCTTTGTACACAGAATTTGCCCCATCATGTTTAACAAGGAATGTTATTAGTTTGAGTGATAGAAAATATTGAACATACATGTGGAAAACATGTAATAATATTGATAACATAATTCTGGGTTTACTTTGGCAGCAAAGTAGGCGGGAGAACTATTCATATATGTGAATGTGTTATTTTCCCTCTCCCTTCCCCTACCCTCCTATCTTTCCAGCCAAATAAACTCAGACCAAGAGCTGATTTTCAGATATAGACTAGCACAATTCAAATTTTCAGTATGCTCAATCCTTCTACAGCAGTCCATAAAGTTACTTAGAAAAATGAGACCAAAAGCAGTTCAACTGAACAAAGCATGTGATACCTAGCATCAGCCATGACTTGAACTTTAAGTCCACCTTCATATAGGTCATAAAAGAATAGTTTTGATGAAGATGTTCGCTTGTTCATGATTCTCCCTTGAAACAAAGATAAGTAAAGGCATCGAAAACAAGCACATAAACAAAATGCATGTGAAAGAATTGTACCAGAGCATGGTATTACCTGCTAAGCTAACTTCAACATCGTTAAGGTGTTCCCCCTCACTCAATGTCTTGTACTTCACAATATACTCTGAAATTGTCATGGATACGTTAAACTTATGCGGGTAGGGATTTCCTCCAGTTGCTTTTATCAATGCCAATGCCTTCAGCCTATTCTCATAATATTGCTGCGATAAGACAGAGATGCACAAAAATTTAAGCACATATGAAACAAAAAAATATCTTTTTTATTGCTGAAGAATCAAAGGAAAGTGAAGGCGAGAGAACCGTCGGGTCCATATCTTCATCATCAGCGTTAATCTGCTTCTGTGACTGAGGCGATGCAGCAGCCTACAAATTTAGTAGCAAAATGTGAGACCTTGAAATAATTATCTACCAAAGATAAAACTTTTCTAGGACAAACATCAAGCAGAAGGAAGCGACGAAATTTAACTCATCGTAAAGAACGAATCATAGCGCAATTCTTCAAGGAAAATAAACACAAAAAGTTACCTTCTTCTTCTTTTCTTCATCTTTAAGCCGGTTCTCCTCTTCCTTCTTCTTCTTCTTCAGCTCTTTCTTCAGAGCGCTGAAAAAATTGGAAGAACAAATAGGAAATTAACAATACACTCGAAGAAAACGGAACGGATTGAAGAGGGGGGAATCCTAAATAACATACCTCTTGCTTTGGACGTCCGAGGCGGGCGAATCCGTGAGAGTGAGATTGGAAGCCGCCTCTTGGATTCCATCCGCCATGGTCAATTGAAGTCGCAGAGGAGGAGAGGTGAGGGAAAGAAAACGACGGCTAGGCCGCGAATCTCCAGGAGACCAAATGAGAACAGTATGGCAGGGTTTTGGGACGCATTAGGTTTTGCTCGGTTTTTTTGGAAACTTTTCAGCATGACCCAACGATTCCGTATTATTTCAAAACAATCATTAATATTTTAATAATGTTAAAATATATTCTAATATTTTTATTTTATTGATAAAATGGTTTATCTTTATTAACAAATAAATATTCAAGTGGCATTTTAAGAGAACAAAATTTGCATTTCAATTATAAAGACATGTATTTTAATAACAAAATAAAAATAAAAATAATATTAATAAAATATCATTAACTAGACTATTATTTATATGAAATGAAGCTAATTTGTATTCAATTACTTCATTTAACACCAGTAAATTATAGCAATTATTAAACTAATATATTTTAACAAAGGCTCTTATTTTAAACTTTTTGACAGAATAAATTATACACTATTTTAATAAAAGTAATCATTGTAAGTGTTTATTAGTGGAAGGTACAAATGTTTTTGTATATTAGGAAAAAAATTGATTGACATTTTTAACTTAAACATATTTTAGTTAAAATGAAACTAAATCAAAATTCTTATGTTGATAAAGTCAAAAACTAATCAGAACATTAAATATATGGATTATATTTCTCTAAAAACATAAAATTTAAAAGACGTTGCAGATATCCTTGAATATAATATTTTTAATACAGATACCCTTTTATTTGAATAAATTATATTTTAGATATTGCAAATATTTTGAATGTAAGAGTTATTAAAACATAATATTACTTCTGTAGAATTTTATCTGTGTTTTAATAAGTAAAGTATCAATACTAGATTTACTAAACACATACGTAATTATATGTGCTCTAATAGGTGTTAGGTAATAGATTTATTAAGAAGATTAGGGTAGTAAATAAGTTGAGTCGAGTTAAGTTCTATAGTGTTCACATTTATTTGATAAGTTAAACAAGTAAATTGAGCCTAAAATATACTATATTTTTGGAATCATTGTTTAAATTTGTTAGGATTTTTCTTTTATAACCTTAGCTTATTTCATTTAAGTATTATCAAACTATTAATTCAAGTTTGGGTTTATTTATTTAAAACTTTAGGAGTAACTATATAACTATACCGAATAAAAATAGATCTCCGAACGAATAGGAGTAACTATAATGAAAATATATAAAAGGAGATACGATATATATAAATCATACACAAAAATATAAAAGTGATTTGTAATAATCATGCTTAATGATAGATTTAATCTACATACATCAATTATTCACAAATATTAATGAATTTAACACATATACATATTTAAGGTTATTTATTTAGTTTAATAGATTGTTCAACTTTATTTATTAAATGGATCTTTTTATTTTTATATATATATTGCTTATAATTTGGAAAGTTACTTTTTTATTTCATTAAAATGTTTATATTTTTGTTAACTAAAAAATCATTAGTCATGATTTTCACTGCATTCAATATTAAAAAGTCTAAACAATAACATATTTGTATTATAATGTAATTATATGTATACATTATCTTGTCTGAAACGGGAGGCCAATGCTAGGTCATATAATACTAAGGTGGTTCTGTTGTTGACTCCGTGAAGACTCTCAGGGCGGGTGGTGCTCCGAGA
>JBBPFP010949157.1:0-14769 GCA_037974795.1 Kaempferia galanga | reverse complement strand
AGAACAATATCAAAAATTTAAATAATTTGCTCGTTCATACCATAAAGTATAAATCCTAAATTTCAAGCATCAAAGGACTTAAATTGAGTATATATTCAATTTATTGATAATCAATACCTAAAACTAACATATATCTTTTAATTCTTCAATTAAAGAAAATAAAACATAAACACAATCATAAAATTGCAATTCAAAAATCAAAACTAATTTTGTTCTAGTTAGCAGATAGAACAACATCAAAAATTTATACAATTTGTTCATTCATACCCTAAAGTACAAACCCTAAATTTTAGGTATCAAAGCGCTTAAATTGAGTATATTGTTCAGTTTATTGATAATCAATTTTCAAAACTAACATATATCTTTAAATTCTTCAATTGAAGAAGATAAAACACAAACACACTCATAAAATTGCAATTCAAAAATCAAAACTAATTTTGTTCTAGCTAGCAGATAGGACAACATTTAAAATTTGAACAATTTGCTTATTTATACCTTAAAGTACAACCCTACAAATTTTGGACATCAAGGTGCTTAAATTGAATACATTACTCAATTTAAGCATAATTACTACAAAATTTGTACATATCTCACATTCCTTGAATTAAAGAATATGCATTAGAAGCTCATTCCTAAAATTGCAATGCGGATACATAAACCGAATTTTATTGAACCTCAACCTCACAAAATTGAAAATACCCATGAACTAAAGCTTCAACTTCTCGCAGAGGAATAACAAATTAGTCAAAATATATGACACATGAATTTTACTTACCTATGGTTTAGTCAGGTTCTGCCGCCTCTATAATATTTACCTTCAACGTCGACGGATATAGTTTAGGGGCAAAGCCGAGGAGTGTGTCGCCGATGGTTAGGAGTCGCAGAAGCTAAGTGTATCGTCGATGTTTGGAGTCGGGAAGTCGGGGAGTGATGCGTCGGATGTTGGATAGAAAGGAGCAATTTTACGTTTTAAATCCAAATGAGGGTAATATAGTAATTTCAACAGGGTTAGAGAGTTGAAACAAATAAATTCGTTACGTCAGGTAATGGGAATAAATTTATACTAACAAGACTTTTGATTAGGGATTTAAAGGCAATTTCTTATTATTCTAAATGTGTATTTTATATTTATTATATTGCAGTTAAAGTTACCAATAATGCCTAAGTCGAAAACGAATAAAAAATAACTAAATTATTCGTATATAAATATGCAAAAGAGAAATAAAATCATTTACAGCAGTAGTTCCAATACGGTCATAAACCATGTGCTGTTTATTATCTTGATGTTCATTTTATTTTTATTTGATGGGATGAATCTGTTATACATGTTTTTTTTTTAAGTTAATTTTTCCATGGTTGTTGGTCGAGGTTATTATAGTCCTACAAGATAACATCTCATAATGGAGTAGATAACCTTATTTCTTTAACTTTTCAGCGTATCTATGTTGGTGTATTTTAGAACTTAGACTTAAGGCTAAGCGTGCGTAAATTATACTTCAAAAAGTCGATTTGTTGGATGAAACTTAAACATTTAGATTATTAAAAAAACCAGCGACCCTGCAAGCCTTTATGGTTGACTCCATAAATCACAACATTTTCACTGACTGCAAGCACAACCATTGTGCATCTTCCATTGTCAGCCTTCACACTGAGGAGAGGAGGTTGCATTCATTGAACTAATAGAGGACTTAATTGGACATTTTGAATGATTAGGAGACCAAACAGGGCAATTGTTCAAGCGAAATCTGCACAGTTATGAGCTATCAAGTTAAATTTAACCATCACGTAAGGAGACAGAGAAATGCAAAATCGATGGTTCAATCATCAAGGGAAAAAATCTAGCATATCATTATTAGAAATCCATCTGATCCTAATATTACATGTTGTTTACAGGCACAATATGATGCAAAACTTACAAATGGAAAAAAGGCATCCAAACAATGGAAAATTTTGACACGCACAATCTACTAAACAACATGCACAGACTGAAAGGTCAATAAAGGGGGAAAACAACCTAAACAAGCATGGCAATTTTCAAATAATAAACAGAAATTTACATTATAGTCTGGAAGATCTCTTCGCACACCTTCATCAAAATCAGACACTAATCACCATTGTTCTTCAATTCATTCACATGATGAACTAGAATTTTCACTCTTATCAGAGTAGCAGAAAGACTGCGGACCTTTGAGTCTGCTTCATCAAATCAGGTCCTCAATGAAATTTTGATTCACGTAGGGAACAAATGGGTAAGACGCCAACATAAATATCAAATAATAGTGTTCTGAAATTCATGGTTCATCCAAAGGGATTGCTTCCCACAGGAGCAAAGGAATTTGGAGTGTTTGGTTGGTTGTAACTGAAAGACTGATTTTGACCAATGTTTGAAGTACCAGTCAACACACTTTGATTTCTGCAATGATAGAAATTACGTGGTATCAGTGCATGTAAAAAGTGTTCTACATTTCTAAAGTGTCTGCAATAAGAGAGAAATATTAGCCTAGTGAAATAAATGTTAGTCTCTTTGTACACGATGGGGGGAAGCACATTCAGCTTTATATTGAATTTCTGTAACAAATATATAATTAAGATTCAAAAACCAAAGATAATATTACTTCAAAGAATTTCATTCTAGTGAGGTATGAAATGGACCGAAATTTCATTGATCAAATTATGCAAATTTCAGTTTCCGGAGTATTCAACTTTAGAGAGAGAGAGAGAGAGAGATTCATGAAGTTAATGTAACTAATGAAATTTATACTTCCATTGCACTCTATACAAGGCTATATATTATTAGTAATCTCAAATTAATTTTTTAAAAATTATTGCATTGATTAATATTTTTTGTTCTCACATTACCCTATATACTATTTGCACTAATCAATTCGACTATTCTAATTACAAAATATACTACCTCAACTTATTTCTTTTATTTTTATTATCGGTAAGAGCTACACCTAATTGTTGTTAAGGCCACAAAGTAATATAATTAGGATAAAGTTATATACCTCCTTGAGTGTGGGGTATTCCATGTGCAACCTTTCAATTTCAAAACCTCCCTTTTAGTAAATTTATATATAGCATGATAATCTAGTTAAAAAATGAGGTAACTTAAACGTACTTAAATTTGCTACATAGAATCAATAAAAGGACTCAAGAAGATTGTGGAGAACTGAGAATAGATGACCAATTACAGCCTGATAAGTAAATCTGTCAGAAACTTGATAAGGGAATTGAAATCATTAAGGACATAAGTAATCTCAACAATATCATACTCCTTAATAACAGGTGAAAATTAACACTTGTTAACAAAATATAATTAGATACAACTAGAGAGCTTACCCCAGAGGCATCGTAGCATTAGATGTTTGTGGAGGCATGTTATTTGGAATCTGAGACATTGCAAATGGACCTAAGGGTTGAATTTTAGATTAGTGTAATGTAACATAGAAGTTACATGAATTAGTTGACTAGAAATCTTAAGTGATCATGTAATTACTTGGCAACATATTAAATGCATAGGGTGATTGTTGTGATGCCATCCAATGTGGGGAAGGGGCTCGAAAACTTGAACTTTGAGGTATGGAGCCTGGAGGAGACATGTTTGGCAATGCTCCTTGAAGAGGCGTCACCTATATCAGGAGAAAAGCTAACCATCAAACACACACCCATTACATTAGTATGTTACAGCTACTAGGCCAGTTGATGGTTAGCCGTATATGAAGTACTTTGCTCATGCACCACAGAATATTATCCAATCTACATATCAAAGTATAAGGCAATTGCTTCACAATGAGAAATGTCTAGTCGAAAGTGGAGCCAGCACATAATTCTGGAAATGTAAAAAATATTCAAATTCCAAGGTAAGGTTAAGATTCCTTTATATTACAATTCCGGAAATTAATGATACAAACTAGAATGGTTGAGAACATGTGATATGCCTAACAAAAAGGATGATGTAGAAGTTCCGATGCTAAGATAATAGAGAAAATTTCCATTTCTAACATTTAAGCAATATTTAATAATATACACACTTTTTAAGAGTCAACATTAAACTAATTTGCAAAAAATGTTATAAATTGTAAAAAAAAATGTCTGCATATATAAAGAGAGAGAGAGAGAGTAACCTAACATATCACTTATAAAGAATGGTTACAGAAAATTTCATCATCAACATGTTTAAGCTTTGGAGAATATCTGACATTCAGAAAGTGGCAAATGAAACCAAGTGCACAAAGGATTTCGAATGAGTATATTGACAATGTCAAAATTGTTCAGTATTATTGATTGTAATAGTTTTACCTAATAAGTTAGGTGAACAATAACTATGAATTACTCTCCTGTGAGTATCAATTAGTGAGCAAGCAACAAGCATTCTAATAACAACAAACCAATGTGTCTCAACTATTTTGAGTTGGCTACATACATCATATATCATCATTGAACTATTTGGGGTTGGCACATACAATCGTATATCACCATCGGACTACATAAAACTATATGCTAGTAACATTTAGGTCTTCTAAATCATACTCCTCTCTCCAACTTTAATACATACAACTTGCCAACACACACATACTCCAATTTATTTCTTTCTTATTGCATCATATGTTTGGAGCTATACCTAAATACTCCACAATAGAAATAATGATCTTATGCATCCATTTAGCACTTTTAAACGCCAACTTTAATATGTGTTGATTTGTAACTGCATAAAAATCAAACCATAAATTGTACGACTGTTTCACAAGTATATAAATTTTTTGATTTAACTTAAGACACAACAGTAAGCACACAAGACTTCAAAATTTTCTAGATTTTAATCACCCACTTTTTACCCTACAGATCTTATCTTCATCAATATTTTCTTGTTGTTTAATAATAACTTGCAAGGATTTCGAATCCATTCATCTTGCATATTCCTCACCAATTAACTTAAAACATTTACATCTTTCCTACAAACGAAACACTGAAAAAAGAAACTCAGTGGATAGAGGTAGAAGTGATTCCAATGTCCAATCTCTTAATTTCTTTTGGAGGGAATTTGAGGGAGGAAAAAGAAATAAGGAGAGAAGTATTTCTCTTTCCTTCTCTCATTTTGTTCCAGTCAAAATTGAACAGCTTAATTTTCAATATGTTTATCATTTAAAGTTTTTGAAAATAAAAATGATAAGATAATAATTCTTTGCTCCTGTGAATCCCTCCAAGGAAATGATGGTGGGCAAGAAATTTCACATGTTTCTTTTCCCTCGAACAAACAATACATAGGAATTGATCTTTACCTTCTTCTCTAATTCTATCTCCTTTTGATCTTTCCATCTTTCCATCTTCCTTACTTTATAAAATTTCTTTACACAATTAAAGTATTGAATTTATTCCATTTACTCTCTCATCAATTAGCACATATCATCAACATATATGAAAAGTAAACCAATGGCATTGTGTGCAGGCTTAATTAACCATTTTACTTAAATAACAATTTAAACTTTCATAATGAACCTTTTAAAATATTCAAAAAGCTAATAAATGAATAAAACTTGACCATTCCGATATTTTTGTTGACGAAAGAAAGCAAAGTCATGTTAGCAAATTTGTTATTTGATCGCTTATTTTCTAAAAACATAGAATACAACAACAATCAAGCATTATCCCACTAGGTGGGTCGGCTATATGAATCCTTTTACGCCATTAGGCTCTATCCCCTATTATATCATCATTTATACTTAAATAAATTTTATCTTATTTGATTGTTTCTAACCAAGTCCTTTTTGGTCTTCCTCTTCCTTGTTTGATGTGCGTGTTTGTCATAGTTTTACATCGCCTAACTGGAGCATTTATTGGTATATGCCCATCAACCCATGTCATCTTAAACGTGTTTCTCGGAGTTTTCTCTCAATAGATACATCTTCGACTTTCTCTCTAATGCTCTCATTTCTTATTCTGTCCATACATCCACCTTAACATTCTCATCTTGCAACTCTCATCTCCTGCTCTGTGCTCGAGTCATAGCCCAACATTCAGCTCCATATAACATAGCAAGTCTCACTACGATTTTGTAGAACTTTCCTTTAGAGGCGCTTTACGATCACATAAAACACATGATGCTCTCCTTCATTCAATCATCTTGCTTGTATTCTATGTAAGACATCTCTCTCAATCCCTACATCGTTTTGTAAAAATGATTCAAAATATTTAAAGCTCCATAGAACATAGAATAGGAAAATAATAAGCAAAAAAAGAAAAAGATAACTAGAAATATAATTTGATAATTATATAAAGATAAACATTAAATGATTTTATGAAATTTTACACTAGTAGATATCTGTCCAATGAAGTAGCCCCTTTCGGGGTTTGGAACTACACTGGATGGCATAACAATAAGCACATAGCGAATGCATGATGTTTTGCAGATGTGTCATATTAACACAGTTGAATGTTGAAAAATAAAAGAGATATCATACCATCGGGGCTGGATCACTGGTAATATCAAATGGGTTCACAGATTTTGGAGATTGAGTAAATGCAGGCACCACCTGGAGGTGAAAGGAAAATTGTTAGTGTAAAAAGAACACTACATAAATGAAAGACTCATATACACTGAAAGTTCATTACCGGACTGGTTGGGAAATACATGTTATACCCCATACCAGGATAGAGCCCTCTTTGCCAAATTGGAGCTGATAGAGGTGCAGTTGGATAAAGTGAGGCAAAAAGATCCTGTACAAAACTAACAATTTTGAGTGGTGATGGTCAAGTTTCAAGTCAGTAATAAGATTGTGTGCTACCTCTGGCAGTTCTCTTCTTCCACTAGATGCATTTCCTGCCGATGATGGTTGTGAAGAAACTCCCATGACTGTACTTTGTGGTGTTCTAGTAGCAACTCTAGGAAGATGTCCGGCAGGATTTACAATTGGGGTATTTAAGGATCCTTGCCCATGCGGGGCAGATGACAACCATTTCTGGTAAAAAGTACACACAACTTGCAAATTAAGAAAATTGAAAGTAAAAGGAACTCTACGTGAACAAAAAAGAAAATGCCTCTACCTGGTTGTTTGAAGATTCAATTCCAGATGCGTTGGATAGCTGATCAGTAGGTATGCTATCCATGGATGGAAATAATGGTGCTTGCTGTTTTGTTGCGGTGGACAAGCTCCCGCCAATACCAACTTTTGTGGACAAATCAATTCCAGAAGACAAAGTTGAAATACTCCCTGAAGGTGCTAATCCCGAAACTGATAACTGGGCAAGACCTGATACTAACGGGTTTGCATTAGGAGCCGCTTGAGGCGCACTTTGCTGCCCAAAATTAAAAGCTGCCCACTCTCCCCCATCGCTAGCAACAGTGGTAGTTTGCTGAGGAACATACTGCTCTGGATTTGCAGCAACAGTAGGTTCAGGATCCACACTAAAATCTATAAGACTCTCCGTGTATACCATCTTCTGCACTGAATTTGCATCAGCAGAGCCTATGCTGCTTGGAGATAAAGAACTCTGCAACATAATAGATATGGTGTGAATGATCCAAGAAGATTTCTGAAGAACAAATAACCACATGATCTATGTATGAAATCAAACAATTAAGTGTGAGCAATGCAAGAAATAAAACATTCGATTGATAGTCAAAGTCCAGAAATTTGTAGCTTTGACCAATATAATGAAAAATACATGCATTCAAAATAGTGAAATATCTAATACCTGCTCATTTATCTAATTCGTGCATTAGTTTATGAGAATATTGATTAAAACAATCTCAAGTCATCTTAGATTTTGGCTAGGAATGGGCATAAAGCCTTATAGACAGAGTGTTTTTCTATTAGTTACACTTACAAAAAAATGGGAGAAGGTGCAGTTAAATAGAATTCTAATAACATCAGTACCCTTGTTAACAGATAAAAGCACTATCAGTGAGAAAACAGGTTTGGAAGAGAGGAAAAAAAGAAGGAAAATATCAAGTTATTTTCTATTAAATTCACATGGCAGAAAATATGTCTAGGGGTTTGTAGGCGTACCACATTTACAAGATAGCAAAAAAGTCATGTTAATATCCCTAATTGACAATATGTTCCCTAAGATATGGCAACCACTTACCATTGTCTGAGCAGAATCATCAGGTACGCTGGATCCATTTGGTTTAGGAATGCTGCTAACCTGAAGTCGTGGTACCTCATCACCCAAGATATCGCTCACAGGGCGCACCACCAGAGGACTTAGCTTACCAACATCTTTCTGATGTTCTGGTGATCTCCCATCTGGCTTTGGCATGTGCGGAAGCCTATGCTCTTCAAGCCTTCTGTTTTGGTTTCCATTTCTAACTTTATCATCTTTAATTCTATCATCTACCACCTCAAAATGAGTCGGACTTCTCTTGATATCACCCTGATTGTATCCAGGACTCCCTCCAAAATTAGACCCAGGACTTCTTCCTCCATAGTTGGATCTGAAACGCTGATCATCATTTCTACCACCGTAACTAGGACTATAGCGACCTTCAAATGGTGGGCTTCTGGAACCACCTCTATATGATTCTTCACTTTTGTTTTCATTATTGTTGTCCCTATCACCCTGCAAGCTCACAAATAATACAAATTTTAGTCAAGCAGATTTGACATGAGCAACTTTTCTGTACACAAAAGTAGAACTTTTCAAATCGACAATATCTCCATCAGTTGCTACCTTCAGCCTCTGAGACATGTCTCCAGGCCTCTCCCCAGCATATCTTTGGTCAGCATAAACATGCTTGATGAACTCCCTGAGTCTATCAATGTTGCTGTAACTCAAAGGAATAGCAAACAGTTAAGGTTAACAAGGCATGATAGTTCACTAACGAACTGAAAGGACAGAATGGGGCAGTAACCTGCTATCTGGAAATAAGTGGCGTTGTGAATCCCAGTTCTTAAAGTAAATTTCTCTTGCACGCTGTAGGAAAGAGAGTACCTTTTACATGCTTAGAAAGAGTAGCCAAATTATATGTTTAAAAAAAATGAATGCATACTTTCAATAGAATTGTACCTCATTTCCCCCTTCTTGAAGGGCAGTAACTTCTTGGGAAGTAAATTTAGCCATAGATATGGATTTAACACGATGGGTAAACTCCCGACTACAAGGAAAAATGATACAACATGATATATCATATAAATAATGACTGGACAAAAATAGGAACCAATCCATGCTGATTAAAAAAAATTGTGAACACTTACTGTATTCCACTACAATTTGTACAGATAAATGTCCAGAAATTTGTGCACACATATTGTGGACCCTGTCAAGAAATATACATTAGCTTAACAAATGAAACATAACAAGCGAGTTACTAGGACAAAACTGTGTGTTTACTCAATGTTTGTGAACCCGAGGACCCTCGGGTATAGTCGTATTCAATTACTTTTTACCAGCACATGCAATGGTTGCATTAGGTTCAGCAATAATGATATCTCCTAACATAGCAAAACTGGCTGTTACAATTGCTACGAGTAGTTCAAATAGCATTGAACTTTCAATTGATCCTGGAACTTGGGATCCCATGGATGAAGATATGGTATCTCCAGACCCCATTGAATTTGATTCACCTGTTGAATTTGATGAACTGGATTCTAATTCTTATATCCATTGTATCGATTCTTATCAAAGAAACAGGTATAGGTCAACTAAATGGTATTCCCATAGCTATTGGCGTTGTGGATTTTCAGTTTAGGGGAGGAGGGGGGTAGTATGTGATCCGTATTAGGCAAGAAAATTACTTGTTTCATTGAATATGCTACTAATCGATCTCTACTTGCCATTACTTGTCATTATTGTGTGTGCTTCTAGAGGAGCATGCATGCAAGAAGGAAGTTCGAGCTTGCGCAAATAGCTAAAATTTCTTCTGCTTTATATACACAGCAATCATAGGATATTTGTATTGAAATATAGTAAAAAATAAATATTAGAGTGCTTGTGTTTGCCACCAACCAATTGTTTGTTTCCTGACTAGACACAAACTACCAGTGGGCTTTGGCACAACATAAAGTTGCATAGATTGGCAAAAAAAAATTGTGCACTAGTTACCATTGTTACATCTTTATTTTTATCCATGAATTCTCCTAATTTGTTGATCGTCTTTAGATATGATGCAGTATGCATATCTGTTAAGGGATTCTTGTGAAGTTCTGACACACCTTTTTGCTACAATGAAAGAAAAAGGAGAGAATGGAAAGAGAACTTAGGAATAGGAATAACTTAGTAACTTACTGAATGTCACTTTTTGTTTGGCAACCCATCATGCAGAATAGGATGAGCATTGATAAGTTTTATTTACCATAACCACTAAAACTTAGTTTTTGAAGCATTTTTGCATACTCATTGAATTCTTTTTTTTTTTTTTCCTATTTTCAAATTCATCATCATGCCTGTTCCTCCAATAGGAATAAAAGTCAAAAGGTCAGTGCTATTTCTAATCTTTTATCGCCATTTCATGTGATTTGAGATCCCAAAAAAACTAAAATCAAGAAAATTTTCACATTTCTCACTCCAATACAATATATCTACCCAAACAAGGCCAGGCTACTTTATGACGATGACTTATGATTCAATAATAATCTTCATTATTGTGAAAAAAAAAAGGTCATATATAATCAGAGGAATCTACATATATGACCTGGTTTTAGGAACATTATAACGAGAACAGCAGTTACCTAGAGGTCCTAGACTAGCAAGTTAAGGCAAGATACTCAAAAAACTCGAGAGTTGACTGCCTCATGAAAATAAAAAAAGAATAGTAAATAAGAGATAACGAGTTCTGTTATTCCACTGCGATGCTTGGATGACCACTACAAAATGGCATATGCATACAAGGTTGTCTGGTATACCAAACCTTGCTTTGGTGCAAGCTAGTACCAAGAGGCTTTGTAAAACCAGGACCAATTATCAAGTTTGCTCTAAAATAAATTGATATCAAGGCTCAGTTTTAATGTTAGAAAATTACCAAATAGCATAAAAATCTAGATATTACTTCAGAATTAGCAAGTAAGAAATTAATGTTTTAACAGAGGTGTTACTACCAGAATAGATTGATTGTCCATGTAGATGAATTCTGCCAAAGGTTCATAGTTAACCTGACAATGAAGATATTATCTGATGAAATGAGGTCGCATTGGTGAGTAATTGAATTACTGTGGGGAATGGATCATAGATAGACTGGATGGCTAGAGGGAGATCATACTGCTTGAGCTGATAAGAAATTTTTTCTTTTGCAATACCAAAGCATTAACACAATAGAGTTTATGTGATTTTGAGCCTACAGTTCCTACGCTATGGCCTACAGATTCTTAAGGTGAGACAGCCCTTGAAAATTCACTATTTTCCTCCTTACTAGAGCCGGAGAAACCTCATACAAGACTGTTTTTACAATCAAACCAAATGCAAAACACACACACACACACACACACACACAATGATTGTATTAAAAAGACTAAGGGATTACAAGTAAAACTTAAGCCCTAAACATAAAAGACTATAAAAAGTAAAATGAAGACAAAGTGTAGCTGTGGAATGGATTTGTTGTTGTATTTTGAGCTCCCTTTCCCCTGTATTTAAGTCTTCAATCCATGTTTCGATAAGTTTCATCCAGTTGTTTCGTTAAATGTCAGTTGACTCAATTCTTTCACCAATTTATCACGGGATCGTTCACCACTAACTATTAATTCCATTTGACTCATTGGCAATCCAGTTGACTGGAAACCTCTTGACTCAACTCAAACCTTGGTAGTTGATGTAGTGCATAAGATCCTCTTTAGACACTTATTTTTTAAATTTAAATAAGAATTAAATTAACTAATCCCCGAGAGTTGATTAATGAGTCTATTGAACTCTGAACAAAAATGTTTTATTCACAAGCAGTTCGACTGGGATCAACCTCCAAACTACTGGATCATCAACTATAATTCTAAAACACCATAAACACAAAGACCATGATTCTTTGTTGAGAATTTTGCTTAAATAAGAATCTACCTATACGAGTCATCTCTCATTTGGACTTGAGAGTTTATCTTTGCAACCCTTTGCCCACAAGGTCATCTTTCATGAGGTCATAATTCCCTTGGATGCATTGAGCCCTAAGCTCATTCCACATTCATGTTTCACTTGTTTACCTATGTAGTTTGTCTCCTCCAACTAAGTGGTCACCTCAATGCTCCTCATCATACGGTCCCTCAGATATCTCATACCATCCTTCTTTGATCTCTCTAGTAGACCTTGAGCCATGAGCCACACCAACTTGACCGCATCAAGTCAAACTTTGCAAACTCCAAGTACATCTACTAGGTCACTATACAACTTTATGCACACATCAATAATAATGTAACTTAAATGCTTTTTCCAACACATCAAAACATTTTAGTCGAACATGATTACTTAGGACATGACTGCACTAACACTTGTTACTTACAAATATTTACAAACATGTGTATTTTCACTCGGACAAGGATTTTAATCCCAACAATGACTCCACATCCCATATGAAAATGGTTATAGTGACCTATCTATGTATCTCAAATCAACACACATATATATTATTGCACATGCTCTAGCACATATCATGTCCCAAGTACAATCAGAAAAATCATCAAGTAGTTTGTCCCTACAATTTGGGATCAGGTACATGGATTTTATCTCTCCATTCAACTTTATACAAGACTATATTGCTAATAACATTTAGATCTATTTAATCAAAATTAATTAATGAAGTTTCCATTTACCTCCCTCTACCATCATACCTTCAACTGAAATCTATTCAATTTGTCTAACTGTAGCATCAATTGACCACCTTTCAACAAAACCATATTCACTTTATTCTATTTAAATATAAATGTCCTCCTTCTCCTTAGCATCAAAGACATACTTATTACATAGAACCTCAATTCACCAAAAGAAAGTAACCTCACCAGGTTGTTGCAATTGATGCACCTCCGATTGGCAGGAAGCTTCAAGAGCCCTCGAATTATCTTCTCATTCTTCTCGTCTTCCTTCACCCGGTTCGCCATCACAATTCCCCACTACCTCCTCGGATGCCCGAAATTTCGAAAGTGATCCACTTCTAGATCAGAAAAGAAACACACAAAAAAATGCTCAAACTGACTTGAACGCACGCATCAATCAGGCGAAAATGGCTATTTGACCAAAAACGAAACAAGAACGTCCGGATCTCGCAGCCATCCAAGAATTAAAGCCTCGAAGGCTAAGATCTAAACAGCAATGCCATGGAGAGAGGGGGGAAGACAGTACCTAATTCGGCCTCCAAATTGATGGATTCGCTCGCGAGGAATGAAGCTGGCGATCGGCCAATCGGGTGAGATGGAATCGATCGAAATGAGGAGGCGGCCAAAGCCAAAAAGTTGTCCTTTTTTCTACGGAAAGAACGAGATGGTTTGATTATCTCGATTCTCGACCGAGTAACATTTCAATTTGACCCTTAAAGTTATAAATCTTTACTTTCTCAGTCGCAGATAAAAACAGTCGCCGGGTTTGCCGGTGGGCAACGGGTTGCTGCCAGTACGCCACGGGTTCAGCCGCTTACCAGATCAGCAGTGACCTGTCCGGCCAAGATACCTTCAATCCGCCCGGGAAAAAAAAATCATACGTGGCTGACTTTTACTGGTACGAAATAGATATTATTTCTTATAATATTCCATTGGGTATTTTATTAAAAAATATTTTTAAATAAAGAATTTTAGAAAAATAAATAAATATATATTTTTTTTCAAAGAACCGTATTAAATGCATTCCTTATATTTTTATTATTAAAAAAATTAAATGTCAATTGCAAAATGAAACTTTCGATGGCATAGAACATAAATAGGGTAAAATTAAGAGCCAGTTAAACAAATTATTATCCTATGATCTAAAGCTTATAGTCACAGATTTAAATTATAAAATTAATCTCTTATAAAATGGGATAAAATTATGTATAATAGATCTATTCCTAGGATCCGTGACCTCAACTTTGTGAATTGGACTCTCTTTAATTTTTATTATTCAACTAATGGTCTTTATTTAAAAAAAAAAAATAGCTACGATTTAGATCTTCTAACTACACTAGAATTAACAGGTTCATCGAATTTTCTTCGACTTGAACTTTTTCATCTCTCACCGCAGCTTTAGATTTACAAGACGTTTGTGATAAGTTTAATTTAGGCGATTATATTCTACAAATTATTTCACGTTCACTTGCAAATGTGATTTTAAAATAGCAAATAGTTAGTTTAAATTTAAAAAAAAAAATCACTTCTCAAATAATTAATATTTAAAACTGTTGTAGCAAAAAAATATTTGACTCGCCTAATCAACAAGCTGGTTAAGTTAGATGAGTTAGTCAGGATTGAGTGAGTTAGTTGGTCTGACCAAATTGTTCGATCTAGATGAGTGAGGTGGGTAAGACAAGTTGGATGATCTGATTTGTCTAGATGGACCAGTATGTTTGATCAACTTGCCTAAATCTGTTAGGCCAATTGATCAATTTAGGTTGACCAACCAATCTAATTAGATTAGACAGATTAGGCGCGTGAGACAAACAATTTAGCCA
The DNA here is from genome assembly GCA_037974795.1 of Kaempferia galanga. Taxonomy (NCBI): domain Eukaryota; kingdom Viridiplantae; phylum Streptophyta; class Magnoliopsida; order Zingiberales; family Zingiberaceae; genus Kaempferia; species Kaempferia galanga. Next base: position 215 of record JBBPFP010949157.1, on the reverse strand, counting down.
AATCAGTTCGATCGACATCAAAGTATTTGAGGACTGGAAGATAAAAATATTGAAGAAAAGATTAATAATAAAATCGAGAGTAAGAAATCTAATTTGAGGAGGTGGTCGAAAGACTAAAGGTGGAGCACAGATATTCTGGTCCATAAATTTCTAGACCGCTCCTAGTCTAGTAATTCGCGACCGTTCACTCGGGCGCTCGGCTGCCCGATCAGATC
>JBBPFP010949048.1:0-14771 GCA_037974795.1 Kaempferia galanga | reverse complement strand
GCTTTTCGATTTACCCTAATGGTCGGTAGGAACCAACCACACCATGAATAGTTAAGGCTAACTGAGTTTATTATTATTATTATTTTTTTTTCATCTTGACGGGGGCTGGGATGAGCGCCTTTTTTTGCCACCGATAAGTCCGTCGCACAGATTCCATAATACGACGCGTCGCACAGAAAATCCACCGACCCATTACGGCCCACGACAGGGAGGATAGAAAAAGGAAGCCAAATAATAAATTGCGTTTAATTATCTATTTGTTTATTGGGAAGAAGAACAATAAAACAAGGCGACATTCTTGGTTTCCATTTGAGACCTCGGCGAAAGCGAGTGCTTTGGCGATCTACTCCTCTCGTTAGGGTTAGGGTTGGGGAATCATCCGGCGTGGTCCTAGGCGTCCATGGCTGCCGATGGCGAGTCCGGCGGAGCCGCGCCTGCCTCCGCCACCATCCACATCCGATGCTCCAACGGCTCCAAGTTCTCCGTGCAGGCATCGCTCGACGGGACGGTGGGCGCGTTCAAGGCCGTCGTCGCCGGCATCTGCGACGTGCCGGCAGAACAGCAGCGCCTGATTTACAAAGGAAGAATCTTAAAGGACGACCATACGCTCACGAGCTACGGTGCGTCCTCACGTTCCGTCTAGGATTATGTTACACGTTACATATTTTTGTCCTGATCTGGGTAGATCTTGGCTTAGTTCTTTGATAGATCTATTGATCTCACGATGCATAAGGCGTCGGCATCGTCCTGGCGTCCAAAGATGATATTTCCCTGCAATCAATTTTACTGTGATTTGTTTTTACGGTGCTTTGAATATTGTTGCCGATATACATTTGACCTCTTATTTTTTATTGTTTGTTATGTCACATGATAATTCTTTTCTCTGTAATGGGGTTGTGAAATTTAGCTAAATGGTTATTGGTCTTAGTAGATTATCTATATTTATCTGTTTCATGTTATCAAACAAAGTGGCATTTTCGAACCATTTACTTCGTAAACAATCCTTCACCCGCTAAAATGGTGGCAAAGAAACAAAATAAAATCGAATTCATTATCTGCGAGTGTGGTGGACACAGGCATATACATAAATATGATCAATTTTTAGATGTTTTTGTGTAATTTTCTTTCTGCCCGTTTGTGTGTTTGAGTTTTATACAACACTAAACACACTCAGGAAAACAGATCTTTCTGCTTCGCTCAAAACTTTCTATGACATCCTTTTGTAGACCAGATGAAAAGGGGATGGGTTGTGTTAGGGCTTGTCAGCATGCCAACTACCTCACAAACATAGATATTAACGCATGATTAATTCATGATTACTAGCAAGCTAACATTACACAGAGATCAATGGGAGATATATTCACGTAGCCACTCTCAAATAGTTGGAATTGCAGCTTGTTATTAATGTATAGATTCACCTGGTTCTTGATACAATAAATAATTTGCATCACTATCTGATAATTCCTATCTTTATGAATAGGTGTTGAATCAGATCATACCATTCACTTGGTTCGGGGTGCTGCTCCATCAGCTGCACCAGCTGATCAAGCTGCAAATAACCAAGGAGCCTCAAGAACGACGGACAGTAGTCCGACATCTACTTTGGGAGGTTCCCTGTTGCCAGGCCTGAATGTTAATGGGTTATCTGGTAGTGGAACAGCTAGTTTTTTGGGAACTGGAATTCCAGAGCTTGATCAGATGCAGCAGCAACTTAGTCAGAACCCAAACATTATGAGGGAAATTATGAATTTGCCTGCCATGCAGAACCTCATTAGCAATCCAGATATAATCCGCAATCTTTTTATGAACAATCCTCAAATGCGTGAAATTATTGACCGCAATCCTGAGCTTGCGCATGTTCTCAATGATCCAAGTACTCTAAGGCAGACACTTGAGGCGGCAAGGAATCCTGAACTCATGAGGGAAATGATGCGTAATACAGACAGGGCGATGAGCAATATTGAATCATCTCCTGAAGGATTCAACATGCTACGACGCATGTATGAAACTGTTCAGGAGCCATTCCTTAATGCAACCACTATGGGAGGAGACTTAGGGGGTGACATGGGATCCAACCCATTTGCTGCTCTTCTCGGAAATCAAGGTGCTGGACGTGGCAGAGAGCCCCCAGCAGACTCAGCTCGTAGTCCAGAGCCAACTACTGGAACTGTACCTAATGCCAATCCTCTCCCTAACCCTTGGGGCACCAACAGTAAGTTTCTGATGCTCACGTTATATGTTCACTTTCCTGCTAATATTTTTATTCTTGCCTATTTTACTGGTTTGTTTGTTTGGTAGCTGGAGGGTCACAGCCAGTCAATACAAGACCAACTGCTACAAGTGCTCCTACAACTCCTGGCTTAAATGGTCTCGGTTCACTGGATTTTGAAAATATGGTTGGTAGGATGCAGGATCCTTCCATGTTAAGTCAGGTTTTGCAAAATCCTGCCATGATGCAGATGATGCAAAATCTCCTTTCTGATCCTCAATATGTTAACCAGGTAGTGCCTAGAGAACCATGATTGATTAGCCATAACATGGTCTCTTACTTTTGTTTGTTAACTGATGCAGATGCTTAATTCCAACCCTAATGTACGTAGTTTATTGGAATCCAACACTCAGTTAAGAGATATGATGCAAAATCCAGATTTTATTCGCCAGCTTATGTCACCTGAAACAATGCAGGTGAGCTTGCTGTTGACTTTTACACTTTATTTAAAATCCGTGATTTGAATCATTCTACTCTGCAGCAACTTTTATCTTTTCAACAATCTCTGTTCTCCCACATTGGACGGCAGCAGTCAACCCCGTGAGTCAACCACTTTTTATTTTTTTCCTTTTTTTTTTTGATTAACTTTCGTGTATGATATCATCTCTTTATAGATTGTATGTACTTTTCCATCGGCCTTTCTACTTGTTCACCGTACCAGTTTAGTTTTTTTCTACTCATCATTCATTGTCGCTGATTCTTGTCTCTACCATGTACCCCTATAATAGGCAATTGGTGTATCAAATAGACACTACATTTTTCATTTTGTGGATTTTCTAATGCAAATATTATTTATATTTACCAAAACTTTTTATTTGCTTTTAGTTCTATTATTTTTTTCATATGAGAATAGATTATTTAGGTGACTGATTCTTTTCTTCTTCTTCTTCTTCTTTTTTTTTTACAGGGAACAAGAGCAGACAGGCCGGGGCACTGGTAACAGTAAACATCATCCCTAAATTGTTATACCCTTTTTTGTTTGTTTTGGATTGCAATGCTTTAATAGTTGCTAATTCTTTAGATGTTTCATGATCCTTGATGATTTGCTGCTCAGTGATGGCATACTTAATCCAATATTAATGATTTTTGAGTTCAAAGATATAAAGTGGGTGGCAATGTGGCATCACTGTTGTGGTGATTATTAACTAGTACTATGATCCATGGATCCTGTAAAGATTATTTGTCTGTACCAAAGTTTTCACACTATCCTAGGGCCTAGATTCACTTCTCCAAGCAAACACATGAGTTCACCTTAATCCATCTGAACTCAGGGTAGACCCACACTTTAACCTGAAACCTGCTCAATCTGTAGGAATGTGTTTAAATTACTAGCTTGTAGAAACAGCAGAAGCATGAGAAGAAGAGGGAGAGACACAAAGTTACATTAAACTTGTTACATTGAATTTGATCTGATGTGTTCACTCATCAAATTGGTTATCGTTTAGCAGGAGGTTGTTCCTATTTTTCTTATATTTATAGCTTTTCAGATCTAATTCATTTACCACATTAAAAAAACTAAAGTTTATAATAAGATAAGTGTTCGATTTTTAGTGTTTCCCTATTAAAAAATTTGTATATGATAATTTAAATACATTTTTTATTCTTAACCTTAAACCTGAGATAACTGTTTTGTATAACTAACTTAACAATTTTGTATGTATATGGGACTCATTCACTATGATTTCTATTCCCTTCAAGGCAAGTGACAGAGCCTACCGTTAAGTATTCCACTGCAGGGAGTAAGAATCTAATCTCTAAATTAATCATTTTAGTTTAAAGTTAGTCCAATTGGGATTCATTTCCTTGAACTAAACTGCTATACAATTTACTAATTAAATAGAATTAATTCAAAAGCAACAATTTTCATTTTCTTGAAATCTTATTGTTACTTAATACATTATAAAAAAATTATTTTGATTTTTGATCTTATTATCTTAGTCCATTATCCAAATCATAAGTCCTATTCCATACAAGTTACAAGTTAGAAAAGTGAGTCTCGGTATCATGAAACAAATATTCTGCTAAAAGTTGAGTTGGTGTTTTGTGCAGCTTTTTAGTTATATCTGCAATGATGCGCCTGCATGATTTTAGCAACTGCTCTAGAGTCGTATTTGCTGCTTCTTTAAGGCATGAATTCTGATGAGATAATTTTGTTCTGTGCTTGATCTCTCATATCATGCTCGAATGCTGCTACTTGACATTTGATAGGCACGCAAAGCAACACTGGACTGGAATTCCTGATGAACATGTTTGGTGGACTTGGCGCAGGAGGTCTTGGGATCCCCAATCCTTCAAATGGTCAATTTTCTCATCTCTAGTTGCACTTAGTTATGAAGTTCAGCTTGTTAAATTATTGGAAATATACACTGAAATTGGGTCCTTGCTAATGAGGAATTTGAGTTTGGGCCTCTAACACCTAATCTAGGGGCCCTCCTAGCCATAGTGTAAAATACACCCCTCATTTAAGAAAATTGATATTTGTCAAGCTATTTTCACACTCTTGATTGATTGCTCTCATATTAATATGTTTGAGTGTGTTGGTAGCATCTAGGTTAGTTTTGCCATATTTTTGATACAATTTTTTACCCCTTTCAATCAAGCTGTTTGGTGAAACAATTTGGTAGACTTTAAAATTGCACATTTCACTCTTGACAAATTGCTCTTATATTATGTTAATCTATTTTCATTAGGTTATTTTTGTAAGTTTTGATACAAAATATTGTTCGTTAAGTTGTTTCTGGATACAATTTGGTGGACTCAGCACTCTTGCGACTTCTGTTTTTTGTTAGGTCGAGTGTTTTTGATCAGGTGTAATTTTGTACAACTTTCATATAAACGTTTATTAAACGGTTTGGACTGAAAATCTACCAAATTTCACATTCTTGATAGCATGCAACTTCGATTCTAAATGTTATTATCACATTGATCGGTGAATTAGTTTGATAAGCTGAGGGTATTCTGGTACAATAGTAAGAAGTGGGATTGTGCTTTTTCAATAAAGAGGTCCAAATTCAAAATTCTTCATTAATATGGGCCTAACTTAGGCATTTCCCCTAGTTATCTTAATTGGAATGTGAATCTGAACTTTAATTTCTCTGTCACTTGCAGTACCTCCAGAAGAACTTTATGCAACTCAGTTGTCCCAGCTGCAAGAAATGGGATTTTATGACACTCAGGAGAATATCCGTGCGCTAACTGCTACCGCAGGGAACATCCACGCTGCCGTGGAGCGACTCCTTGGGAATCCCGGGCAGTAACTTGACTTGGAACACCACTATTCAGCTTGCCTCTGATCTCCGAGTAAGATCATGTCTGTAAGATTTGCCAGTTTTCATTGTTCCAGAGCAGATGGCAGCATATCAGTTTTAAATTGTCAGCATAAATGACTCGAGACGGCCCCTTTGGTTTCACATTACCGTATTTCTTGAATGCTTACTTGCACATACGAGGATATATGTATGTTGATATCATATACCGTGAATAATTATGAGTATCGAATCCATAGTGTGGTTGTTCTGTCCATATTTTCCATATGTTCTAGTTGTAGCAAAGCTTCAAAGCATAATTTGACATGGGTCAGTAGCTTGCTAGAAACCCAGAAGATCATCAAGAAGGTTTGACTTGCATCAATTTCTAATAAAGTAGCTGAAACCCAAAGTCGTGACTTGGTACAGGGTTCAAACAAAGCATTCTCAACAAATAGGTCAATAAGATTATTGAAAGATCAGTAAATGTTGATAACTAGTTCTTGGTTGAGGTTATCACAACACACCACAAGTATTTTGCACAAAAATATGGCAGGCTGATGTTATCGCTGGCATGTTGCTGGTTGCTGTGTCGTAACGGCTTTCATTAATCTCATAGCGATCCAATGTTGATTGTATCATAGTAATCTGAATCGTCGTATGTGGAGGAATAGACATCGCGAAGTGGATGCTGGGTGTGTGTTAAGTATGAAGAAAAAGCCTCTTAATTACGACCTCTAGCTTTCCAACAATGGCTTCATTTTGTTCATCACCGGGCTTTGCATTTTGATCCTAAGCCATAGATGCTGCAGACACTGTGCTGTGGTTGGCCGCTTTTCAGGAGCAAAGTCGAGTAGGAAGCACAGGCTTCGGATCCTCTTGGGCTCACCATACCGGTAGAAGCAGCCCCGCTGTAGCAATCTGACCAGCAGCTGGAAATTTAGTCAAGATAACAAACATATTTATAGGGTGGAAATAACCAGTAGTAGTTTCACCTTCTTGGGCATCTTTCCTAGAAGCTCCATCATCAAGGCCAACTGATCCTGTCATGCAAACCTGTCACCTACATGGTATGAAACATAGCACCATGCCAATAAATAGGCAAACGCTATACCTCATCCTCGGTATTTCCTTGGCCACACTTAAGAGCGAACAACACAACCGGCAGCGAGATCATAAACCATGCAAGCAAAGGACCACATAAGAAAGAGTATCCCACACTGAGAAGCACCTCAAGGGACCTATATTGCCTAGTCTGTATATCATCGGTTAATTGCTTTTCTGACCAACATGCATTTCTGAAATCCACAATCTTGCATCGAAGATCAATCCCATCCAAGCTCTTTCCTGTAGCATGAGACAGGCGGTCGATGCTCTTCTCTTGGATATCCTTGCCCTTGCCCTCTTTGCCCTCTCCATTAGCTTCTTTTTGATCATATTTACCACCGCTCCCCCCATTTGGATCACCCTCCAGTCTCTCTAGGATCGGAGTAAAACCCGGACCTAACTGGATCCTTTGCGGGACCAATGGTCGAGAGCAGGAGAACATTCTCCAGTTTCAAATCTGTGTGAATGATGTCGAGCTCCCTATGCAAATAATTGAGTCCCACCAAGATAGAAATGCATATGCATTTTCACCCTATCCAGCCCTATCTAGCCGAAGAAGACTGTCCCCAAGGAACTCAATTACCAGACACAGATGCTGCCTGTTTGGGCCAGAATGCTTAAAGTGATCGACCAGTTGAACTACACATTTGGTATTCAGAGCATCCACTTATGCAGTCGCTGAAAGAAGCTCAATTTCACGGGGAGCAGCTCCGGTCAAACTCTGGTGCGCTTTTCTGAATTTTCAGAGCAACAAAAATACAAAAATCTGCAGAGCAAAGAAATGCATATCGCTTAAACCGAGCATTCAACCAAATTTGGGAATTTGAGATTTCAAAGGTGCAATAGTTTTGATGTTAATGTTGAAAAGGACACAACCCTAATCCAATGGGTGCCTTAAAGTGGCACATACTCTCTATAGTAGGACAGTCATTCTAGGGTTCTATGAAGACTTCTATATTTTGAAGTATATTTTTATGAAGGATACTAATTTGAAAAACTTTACATAAACACTCACACTGAAAGGTCCAAATCTTTGATCTTCGAAAGATATCCTAAACAATAGTTTTTGTGAGATGTAGCTTCGGTTTATCTCCAAATTCTACTCATCAAAACTATTTATGTTTGTACAATAGAATTGCTGATTCGATCTATCATTTCATATTTTTTCTATCCAAGCTTTCCAAGTGTAATATTGTCTTCAATATTTTTGGAATTCATGCTTCATATTGTAGAGCAAATTAGGAACAGGAACAGGAACAGCGAACAATCAATTCGATCACAGAAAATACGACAATAAAACTTTACCAGATAAATCATAACATTCGTCCCCAAATTTCGATTTTTGGCAATGATCGAATAAGATTGAAAATGCGATCTTACCTTATGGCGGCGCCATACACAAACATCGCAAACGCGAAAAGGAAATGCTCGGAGAGAAGTAGTACCTGCGATCGGGTGTCATAGGCGAACCAGACGGTGGAGAAATGCCGTCAGCCTAGCTTTCTCTGGAGACGTAGCGGCCGCCGGCGAACTGGTCCTCGATTCTGATCGCGTGGTAGCATCCCTTGCGGTAGGCATCCACGCCTACCACGCCCTCGTCCTCCTCGGACACCGAAGGCGAAGAGCACGACATCTTCCTTTTTTCTCCCAAAGCTCGCCTTTTCCCGCTGTCTCGCGCTATCGGAAGGATCTCGAACTCCCCGCAAGCTAAGAAGAAGGCAACGACGGAAGAAGAGGGAGGAGGTGGAGGTGCTTCGATGGGGACGATGCCCTCTTTACCATGTCAAGGAGCGCCGATCGTAAAGCAATCATGAAATCGGACGGCTGATGCCATCTCTGATAATATTAAAAGTCGAAGAGGTATTATAAAATATTTAGCTAAATTTTGGGGTCATTTAAAAATTTCCTCTTAAATAATAGCTCCGTTGGCGTTAAAATATGGGCGCTTTTGCGGTATGGTATAAATATTTTAGTAAATGAAATACTAAAATCATCGGAGACTCTTCGCGGCAGAGAGGAGAGGAGCTGCCGTCGCATCGGAAGAAGATCCTTACCGCCTTGGTTCCGAGATCAAGATCCATGGGGACAGCCGGAAACAGCAGCGTCAACGCCAAACTGGTCAGTCAACCTTCGAATCGTCTCCCCTCGTACCGATTTCACCGATCCATTCTGCCTTGTTCCGATCGCAGGTCTTGCTGGGTGATATGGGCGCTGGGAAGTCCAGCCTCGTCATCCGGTTCGTGAGGGGGCAGTTTATCGAGTTCCAGGTTTCCATTTCTCCGGATCGCTCGTCCCTTTGGGGTCCGGGTTCTTTTTTTTTTTTTTTTGGTGAAATTTGGGGGCAAAGTTAGGGGTTTTGTAATTGATTTTCTTCTCCCAACTGCAGGAGTCCACGATCGGCGCGGCATTCTTTGCACAGACGTTGACGGTGGGCGACACCGCCGTGAAGTTTGAGATTTGGGACACCGCGGGGCAAGAGAGGTATCACAGCTTGGCCCCCATGTACTACCGAGGCGCAGCCGCGGCGATCATCGTTTATGACATGACCAGCACGGTAAGCGGCGTCTGATCCTTGTTCCCCTGTTCCCTTTCTTCACCACGATGAAATTCAGTATATTAATGCGTAAAAATCACCTTTTTCCTTTTCATTGATGGCCATTTTGGTTTATTTTCCATCGAGTTTAGGAATCATTTGAAAAGGCAAAAAAGTGGGTACAAGAATTGCGAAAACAAGGTGGGTTTAGGTTTAATTACACATAGCTAAGTATTTATTGCTGTTAATCTCCTTTTAACTAAATTGCAAGGTGATATAGGCAATCCAAATATGGTGACAGCTCTTGCTGGAAATAAATGTGATCTGGAGGACAAAAGGAAGGTGCAAACTGAGGTAACCATTCTGCTTGACAAGTGTCCATGTGGTTTCCCTTCTCTAGATTCCTTTTTTCCTGTGTATTATACAATTAAATAGTTTCATGGATTCTCGTTAAATTGCTGCAGAATCTGAGATCACCGTCGTTAGTTTAAGTTTCCCTGATCTGGTTGTTATCTATTCTATTGTGTAATCGAGTCCCATCTACACATTCAGAAAACAATAAGTACAAATGAACCTCTCTGCTCGCATGTTGTATGAGCATGGATACAGGAACCTGATGCCGATTTCAATCCAATTGTTGAATTTGTTGAGTGAGGAAGTTGGGCATATAGCAATTGTTAAAGAGCAATCTCTTGTGGTTGATCTTTTACTTGCTTCGAACTACTAGCATACTGTTCCAGTATCTTTCTATAACATGTGGATAACTCTGTTGGAGGTATTCTGCAAGTGGAATTTTATTTCAGAAATATCCATGACAAGCCTCTCTCTGTCTCTTGCATGTTTATTCAAAAACTCTGCCATGCAATGTTGTGCAAACTTGGAGATTGAATATTATTGTGCATGATAGATTATTGTACATCCCATGTGGATCTTACTTGAAAAGGAGAGAAGAGAAGTTAAGGCAATATAACCTCTTCAAATAGTGGAAATAATTCTAGTGCAGCTCATCAGTGTCAGTCTTGCAGGAGGCACGTACATATGCAGAGGAGAATGGTCTTTTCTTCATGGAAACCTCTGCCAGAACAGCCATCAATGTGAATGATATATTTTATGAGATAGGTACATGCTTCATTAGATTATTGCTATTCTATTGAAACAACATGATAATTGGATTAGCCACTTAGGAGTGTCTCCTACTAGATCATCTCCACCCAATGTTTCAGTTATTGACCAGCTGATCAACTCACCTAATTTACTTCATGATAATTGGGAGCTCCAAATTGTTCATTGGCTATGTCTTGAGATTCTTTTGTTGTTACGATAATTTGTGGCTGTTACATATGTTCTAGATACTAGCTTTTGAAGGTGAATTTGGCCCAAAATTGTTAATTTGTTAGATTTGCTGATTCGTACTATGTAATGTACTTCCAGAAATTTCTGGTTTACATTTCCTTCTAGAGTATCTTTGTATTTTCATTCTTCGCAACAAGAATCCAATTTGCACTTTTTTATTCCTTTGTGCGACCAGCAAAACGGTTACCACAAGCCCAACCAGCTCAACAACCAACTGGAGTAGTCCTTACAAATACATCAGCTGAAAGATCACAAGCTTCATCATGCTGTTCTTAGGTAACTTTTACAAATGATTCTTATGCATTTCTCTTTTGATGTTCAACAGCGTTCTTATTTAAATGGACCTTACCTTGGAGAGATATCTTACATACACTTGAAATCTGAACATTTTCTTTCTGGGCAAATGGCACATTGTAGAATAGAGATGAAACAAAAATACGGCACACGGAGTCAAAACTACAACTATATAGTTTTTGTTATGATGATACATTAAGTTCAATTATTGGGAAACAAATAGTTATTCTTTTCGTATGCTTAGGGAATACAATCGATAAGGAATGACATAGGAATATATTTTCTTTTGTTTCGTGGAAATGGAATGGTACAAAGGGACTATTTTCATTCCTATGTTTGATTTACGGACATTGTAACAAGGAAATAGAGAGGGATACTTCTCCACGATATATAATATCCTTCCCACTAATAAACATTACCCGCCCAGCTTAACCGTGATTTACTCCCTCTGAAATCCTGTGGGGCCGGGTTCATGGGGCCGCTGGGGTGGCGGTTCCACCTTTTTGCCCCAATAGCGGCACACTTGGCCTGATTAGCATTTCCAACCCACTTGGTCAGTTTAGTTCGCTTGGTTCGTTCAGTCCAACCCATCCTATTTCTTCAAAGTTCATATTTCTTGGAGAACCGATCGAACAGGGAAACACTACTACTATAAATGGAATAGAGTAGGAGCATATATTCCTTGGTATGGAGCAAAGCATAGTTGAATTGGAGCGGAGTAATGCCTGGTAAGAAGGATGATTAGAGAATAATCATTCTCAATATTTCATGTTCATTCATCCTAACTGAAAATAGGAATATCTATTCTTTTGAATCAAACATAACATAGGATTAGATGAGTAGATTTGAATCCCAAATGAGGTGAATATCCCGAAGGTTAGCTTTTGAATATGCATAAATTGTGCTCTAAATTTATTCGATTGGTGAATCAGAGAAGACAATTTACCTTCAGGATTAGTCGGGTATTACTTAAGAATTTTATGGAGGAGAAGAATAATTCTGTGAGAATTGATAGTCTAGATTCATTTTGCAACCAGCACGAGAATAGTTATTTCATACAAATCTCCTATCTTTTTTGACCTTTTCATTTTTCTTTAATATCGCACTCAAATTTTCTTGTCCCTCAACTCTATTTCCTCTCGTAAATCTGTGTGTAATCTGTCTTTGCAGGTGGCATGCAATTAACTCGTGGACAGTTGACCGAGGAATTCAAGAAGAAAAACTAAAATGTGTAATGTTTCATTGTGAATGTTCAAAACCTAGTGACTTGTTGCCATCCTTTAGAAGCGAAATCCACTGAACTTTCTTGCTTTCACTGTTGTGTTGGAGTTCATTTTTGTGTCAGCTTAAAAAAAATGTGACTACACTTAATTATTGTCTAGATACAAACATTTTATGAAGAATAATCAGAGCAATAGCAAAAGATATTGGGTAAAAATTAAAAGAGTATTTTTCTATTAGAATAGAAGAGTTTTTTTTTCATTTATTATCAAAATAATAAAATGAAAAAAATATTGGTTCTCCGACGGAGTAAAAAATATTGGTAGTAGAGTCTATATGTTGGCAGTTTACAATAATAATTAACTTTATATTTTGATAAATAATAATTGGGTTAAAGTTAGATGTTGTGTGGTCTAAACTTTCTATCAAGTGTATATGAATTGACTGGTCTAAAAGACTTAATACCAGACTAAAGTCCGGTTAGGTCAGAATACTTGATAATTGACTCGAAGTTCAGATAGGATAAGGAGTGGTTCGATATATGGTGAGAAGTCTGACTAGCTAGGTTTGTGAGACCTAACAATTTATCGAAATTCAGTTGGGTCTACGAACCTGACAACTAGCAGGAAGATCTATTGGGTCAAAGGGGCAAGTCAAAGTTACTACAAAGGGTAAGTAAGTTACTGGAGAAGAGTAACAGAAAGGACACACTTTTGTTCGAGGGAACAGTAGATGTTGGTTAATCTTAGGTCTATTTTGGAAATCTAAGCTGAGACTTTCACTATATCCTAGCTTTGATATGACATGATTAATTAATATTATTTATTATAATTATGCTAACTTGGTTTTACATATTAGAAACTTTTCTATTTGGACAAAATGTTTTGTAGGAGCAAAAATTAAGATTAACCTCAAGTGAATATTGTTCAAGACACTTCTTGTTAGCAAGAACACTCTTACAACAAAGGCACAATTACATTCATCTACGACCAATCATATTTAGTCTTAGAGGATTAACTAGAAAAAGTATAAGAGCTGTGTATTCTTAGTTCTATTTGACTCCCGATTTTTGACAAGGAAAAGACAATCATAGGATTTACTAAAGTAAACATGAATAATAATATAAACATCATATATTTTTCTCAAACTTCAATAATATGATTATTTTAGACTTTGTCAAACATATTTAAATTTTGATCCTCAGCCAAAAAGCCCACAGAGACTTCCCGAAACACAAGATCTAAATTGACATAATTGTCTTAGAAAAAATAATTACCGAAATGAATAATAGTTTTACATCATTGAAGCTCTTATTTTAAGAGGAATTTATTTCCTCAAATCAGACACCTTAGTAGAATCATTTTGGATTATCAATCTAAAAACACAACCACAAACTCTTCAATCAACCAATATAATATTGTATAAAGATAGGGCAGTTTGACAATTAGGTTTAATGACTATAAAACTTCTACGTCACAAAATAAAGAAAACAAAGAAGATAATTTTAACTTAATGAATATAGAAAAAGAATTGACAAATGAGGAAGAAGAAAAAAATCATCTTAAGCTTACAAAACAATTACAAATACAACATATAAGCAATATGAATTGTATGCGTCAACAGAATCCACAACAAGTGTTTTTTAAATGATTTAGATGAATATTTATACATGTCAGAAATAGCAACCTACCTAAATTCACAAAACCTGGAGGAACTTGAGCACTTTGAAAAAGGACAACAAAAACTTGAAACTTAATTAGGAATTATATTTTGTTGATGACAGAGACAGAAACATAAAGAAATGGATCATATGCATAAAGTAGAATCTATTATCACATCAATACCACCCTTAACAGTGCCACCATTAGCAGCTAGATAGCCTGAAAGTTGGGAATCAGGGACTATGGACAAGGTTATTCTAAATTAGGAGAAAAATTATTTAGTAAATTACCAAGAGACTTAGGTAAGAAAATTCATAATGTATGGACCGTTGTTAGGCTACGTGCCACCCTTGTGTGTGACATGCTGGGGGACTAAGGGGGCGGTCGATATGGCAGTAGGGGTGGACCTCCCACGTGGTTGTCCCTCGCTGTCATCGTCAAACGTTTAGTAGTTGATCTAATATGTCTTAAGGTCAATTCTCAGTGAGTGACTCGCTGGGTGCTTGACTTTAGTGGACTGTCCTGGATATATATACATATATATATAGTGTCGTGATATATTACAGACCGTTTGCTACGGAATGGTATGTGACTCCTTGGTCTAGGCGCTTGGAATTGATCCAAGTGCCTCGATTCTTTATTATTATTATTATTTAAAAATAAAAAATAATAAATTCCTTAAATCTTAAATCCTAAACTCCCTGAATACATATATTATACTCCGTGAACATTTAATTTTTCTTTTAGTTTTACTTTTTTTAGTTTAAACACTATCACTATACCTCTAAACCCTAAAAAATAAAATCTAATTGACTTACCCACAAAGATAAAAAAATGCACGTATTTCAATTGAAACGATTAGATTAATTCCAGGTGCCCTGAGTTAGGGGTGTGGACAAATTCATAATAGAAGGTCCGCAATTAATATGCTGCAAACCGCCTATTGCGGAATCACTCGTGCCCCAACTCAAGGGGCCTCAAATGTATTGGGGGCATCTCTATCAATTGTTTTTAAAACAATGCTGAGGTGCTTGGATCAAATCCAAGCATCTCAATTCAATCCAATATTTTTTTTTGTTTATTTTTTT
>JBBPFP010948527.1:0-14783 GCA_037974795.1 Kaempferia galanga | reverse complement strand
ACAAGTTCATTTAGCCCCTTAATATTTTTAAAATTTTTGCCCGCCTGGATTCGAGTCGGGGAAAAGGACGATAGGAGGTGGGTCCCATCGACGTGGACGCGTGTACGGTTCGAACCAGTTAGACGCGCAGAGCCTACCGTTTCTATCAGGCGCCAGCAGTGTGTGCGCTACAAGTACTACGCCTTGCGGGCCCCATGCAAGCGACACGTGACCGATGCGTGGCAGGCTTCTTCGTGGCCGCCGTTTTTTTTTCTTTCAACAACCGCCGACAGTACCGTTAGAGACGCAAGTCACGGCGTAATAACGGGTATACCAGCATAACCCACAGTGGAGCCCGCTTGTTTGATCAACCACAGGCCAGGTGTTAAAGGAAGGAGAACCCGACTACGATTATTCAAAAGTAAGGCTTTTCTTATTCTGTATATTATTATTAGCTGTCACCACGTGATGTAGTCGGCAGTCGAGCTACCGTAATATTTTACGATTTATTTAATTATTAATAGTCGATTTAGAGCACGTCGAACCCTATTACACCAAAACACTGTAAAAAAATTCCAAACACCCTTCAATCAATACCCTTTAATTTAATTTATTAAAAATTTATTTTCTTGTAATTAAAAATAAAATATCATAGAAATTAAGTATTATGTCCTATAAAAGTATTATTTTTAATAATGATTATTATTTTCATAATAAAAAAAAATTAACAAATTAATATGTATTTTAAATAATAAATTATATGATATTTTAAAGAATATTTTAAGAAATATTGTTTTTAGGATAGGAAATAGTGTGTCTTGATCGAAGTTACAAAAATATTTAGCGCTCTACAATCATAAATATCCTATTCACCTCTACCCATTTTACTTTTCATAAATATCCTTATTTTTAATATTAGTATAGTAAAAGACGATTCGCTCGTCCCAGCACCTCTGCCAACCTGTCCTGGGCCAACACGGATTATTTTTAATATTATTGGAGCAACTATCATATCATAAATATCCTTATTTTTAACATTATTAGAGCGACTATCCTATCATAAATCATAAATGCTCCATTAACTGCTATACAATCGCAACAACTGCCATAATTCCTAATTCCTACAATGGTTAGTATTAATAAAAATAAATAAATAACAACTATCTAGCTGCTATACCATGATGTTAATGTGTTGACCAATATTGATCGGAATTAACTATATTATAAGAGTTATAAACTATAAGTGTTTACAATATAATTTATTAGTGCTGGGTCATACTTGAAGTATTTATATTATAGTTACTATAGTTCATAACTACTATAATAATATAAAATATAAAAATTGATTTTAAAAAAACAAAATATGCAGAAGTAGGATTGAAGTGGGATGCGCTATAGATTAAAAAAAATCAAAAAAGGACAATTCAAATAAAGAAGGAACACTCTCTAACATTTGTAACAACCTAATTAACATGGTGATCACATTATCATTTTCGCATTCAGTTGATGGTATCAGTGTATCACAATTCACATATGATTGAAAAAAGTAAGGACTGTACACTGCTTTACAAATTCTATGTTCTTTGGGATTGCTTGCTAATGTTCAGCAAATTAAGGTATCTAACTCAGTATCCTTAATTTAAACGCCCATAGCATTGCAGTGTTTCAAGATGCTTGTAGCAATTCCCGTATATCGTATCCTTGAAGCTGTACAAATAGAAACCCAGATAGGAAACAACTTTGATGTATTTTGAAGCAAAAGTCTATTATCTACATTTATCAAAAGGGGATATTTGTTCACATTTCGACATCCAGAGTTTATCAAACATGAGATTATCATAGGAAACTGTTTTTGATTTATACACAGGATATTTTCTGAAAAGTAATTAATCTTCAGTCGAACATGTATTCGATAACCTTGAAACATCTAGTGAATTATAAGCACATTTTGATCTATTTTAATCTAGTTTGGAACTTGAATAAAACAATATGCAGTTCAAGATCACACAGTAATGCCTAAAGAAGGATGCATGATTCTGAAGAAAAAGGAGGCTACATTTGGTTTTCCACCGGGGCATTATAGAAATATAGTATAACACTCATTTTCAAATTCTCAAAAGGACCAAACAGATGAATACAGCGCAGAGTCAACAACCAAATAAATCACTTGTACGGTGTACCTGAAGAAATGTGAGCAATAAGATCACCCCCGAGTTCCAGAGTGCATGAATTGTGATCGGCGTTAGTAGATTATGAGTTTGAGCATATGAAAAACCTAAAGCCGCCCCTGCCAAATGCAATAACAAACAGAATCAATTTTTGGAACAAAGAATCTTACAGAAAATTAAGTTCATACTCATATACAGTTATCAATCCATCAACAGGTTTTAGCATACGAACTTTTAAGCTGATGTGGAATTCAACAAATCAAGAAAGTTTTATCAGGAAGTTTCAGGTAAGTTATTGCACAGAAAACATAGGAATACTTGGACAACCAAAACTATTCAGTTGCGACTAATAAGATCTTTTTGGCAAGCCGCTCGTGGTTTGCACACATACTGATAAATATGCAGGCATCAAACCCTTTGTTAACTTAGTTTAAGTGGTTCTACACCCAACTAAATTAAATTACTACCTAAAATGAACAGCTGAGGAAATTCTCCCGGAGTTAGATGAGCGAGAGCGAATGTTGCAGCACTTATAATCACAGAAACTGGCGTTGGCAGACTGCATACAAACTGAAAAATTAGTACGAGCTAAGAATTAGTATACATTTTAAACACACAACAAGAAAACTATTTTGTGGTAAGTTTGGTTCATAGAATTAGCTCTTCTAGTCCCTGTGAACTCTAGAATAATATATATATAATCACTAAAATAAACATGGAATTCTAATTCCATTGCAATTGTGATTCTCTAATAATCTTTCTTAGTTATTTCTTCCCTTAGTCGAAGGCCAACTATTGGTACTCCATTCCATTCTTCAAAAAAAACATATTCTTACTTTGTTCAATTCTCCAAAGAATATATATTATGACCGAGGAAAATGGTCCAGGCAAGCACGATAGACTATTCCTGTCCAGCTTATTATTTATCAATTCCTTCTGTGAAACAAATGCACCATTTGTTTCTAGATAAAATGCAGTTTACAATATCACTTGGTTATGCTATATGAAGTGCTAGAAAAATGTGAAGTGTTGTGAATAACAAAGTATATTTTGGAACAATGAGGCAGGGTAGGACATGTCTCCTCCTCTCTTATTGTGTGATGCTTTCAGATGGCAATGTTGATCTGTCAGGTTCATATTATTCGACGGTGAATAATTATCTATGTACATTTTGCATAAACTAATAGCTCAATGACAACTGACAACATCAAATCAGATGATAAAACTTAGACCAACAATTGAATCACTAACATATTGGGAGTTGGAATTAACAAGTATTATGAAAAGAAAAAGTGGAACAAGGAATATACTATTTAGTTAGAGATGCCATGAGAAATCCCCGGAAGACGGTCTCCTCAAGAACTGGGGCTAAAACACCAGTTATACCCACCAGACATGCAGTGCTATCATAAACCAGATTTTACATAATCAGACATTCAATTGATCTTCATTTAAAAAGTAAGATGCAGAACACCATACCTGATACCTGAAGAGCCAATCAATGGCAACAAGCGAATTAAAGCATCAGTCTGGCACACAATTATGCAATAAGCTTAGAAAATTTTGAACTAAAATTTAACTTAATTTTTAGTGCAATTATTGCACATTAAAGAATTGTATAAAAAACCAAATGTTAAGATTGATAGGACAATATTCAAAATATAGGCAACTGCACGAACACAACAAAATAACTGTATGACTTACGTTTGGTTAGGTGTAATGTAATTAAGCTTGTAATGTAATCAATTTTGTAATGTAATGTAATTCATATTACATTACTACATTTGGAAATGTGTTGCATGCAATCTTTGATTATAAGGATGATTGCATTTTTTATTTGGTATTAATTATTTTTTATAAGCATCGCCGCCGACCGCCGACTGGAGGCCGGCAATTGGCGGCCGCCGACGACTGGTGGCCGGCGATGGGCAGCAGTCAGGTGGCGTCGGCAAATTTGTTAGGGCGTGATTTGATGAGATAAATTAGGGATATTTTTGGCATATTATATTTTGGGTTGTAATGTAATCTGGATTGTATAATATTTGCTCTCTAATCGAGATTACAAAAATTATTAACTTTTGTAATCGAGATTACATTACATTACATGATTAAAATGATACCAAACAAAGTAACCAGCCTTGTAATACAAGGCAGATTTCCTCTTCCCAAATGTACCCTAAAATCAAGATCTATATCGCAAATATTATTAAATACCAGCTACAATTATTTTTTAACAGGAAGATTTAAGTGCTATAACTAGTTCTCATCCATAATGAAATCCATCACAAGCAATTTTTAAGAATGTATTTGTGGCCTCCAATAAAATCCAAGTGGATTGGCTGGCATTGAAATGTTGCTGCAATAAGCAAGAAAACCAAGGAATGATATGGGTGTCACTTGATGTGATAGTTCAAAGGCATGTTTCTGTTTGAGATTGTCAATTGTACCCACAGAATTCCGCAACGTCCAAAGTGGACAAGCCACATTTGAAGAGGTAACCATCTATAAATATGGTAACATAGTGCTTACCTCTCTCTGTCTCTTGTTCATTTTGCATGGAAATCACGTTCAGTTGGGATTCAGAACCCATCAAAATACTAACATTCTAATCCCAACAACATCAGGACCATGATGTCCAAGTAAGAGCTCATCCAAGGATGGAGTTTTCATCCTGACTACTTCAAATGTTTGAGATGGCTTTGGCATTACGAAAGTGTAGAGTTGGAAATTTTTTTGGGAACTCATCTCATGTACCTACGAAATCAAGAAAGTAGATCTTCTTCCCACCTACCTTTGTTATAGTTTTCTTGCATGACCAGCAAGTAAATTAAATATGTCAAACAAAATTTAGAAAAATACAATGAAAATATTTTTTATTATCCTTCAAAGCAGATGGTCATATACAACATCTAACCTCTCGTTGTGGATTTTCACCATGAAAGGCATTCAAGGCAACTCCTGTTAGAGCAATAGCAAGTAGTGCACCTATGAAACCAATTCCTGCCCACAGGAGCCAACCATCCCGTAGTTCAAATGGTCTCCTGAGATCTGAGAAATTTATAATATACCCATCAGATAGTTATTTTGACGGGCATGTTTCAATTCCTTTTTCATAAATTTCATACTATTTGAAGAGTGATTTTGCACATCACTCAAGTGAAGACCAGAACTGGTATAATGTTTGAAAGAAAAGGCATGTGCTACCCATAATAATCAACTTATTTTGTGGATTAAGTCTCAATGATAGAGCAGTTCTAATAATTAAATCATGGAGAATAATCCTCATAAGCCAAGAATATAGTAAGAAAATAACCAAACATAATAAAGACAAAGAAAAAAAATCAAGAAGTTCACATATAACAGCAACAAAATTTCTTTTCATTCTTTTTGGAGAAAATTTAATTTTTTTTATATTTATTGCAGTGTAATTCTTAAACCAATTGAGGATATCAGTGCATATTGACTGTATTACAATGATGTAGATCTTAGCTCACATATGATGTTGAGAAACAAGAGATTAATGAGATCTCACCATAACAAAACAGATCATCTGGAAGTGGCTCAAAGCTCTTGGTGATACCATACATCACTCCTAGCACAACTGCTGTCACAGAGCTGTCCAACAATACAAATCTATGATAAGAGCTACAACTCAAACAGAAACAAAACAAAATGTATTTGGAAACTTAGATCGAGGGTATCCACTCATACAATTGCCCAGCAAGCAAAAGTTCTGCTTTCTCATCCAAACTAATTTCCCTGCCTTGGAAACCAAGATATGGCAATAGTGATGCCTCCACTAACCCTGTAAGGACAAAGCTGTCTGGAAAATTTTCAACTTCTATCTGTTGGCAAATATCATACAAACAGTAGATACAAATACAACTCAAGGTGACAAAATGGAAGGCAATTAAACCATTTTTTGTCCTTTTTCAATCCAAAAAGAGAAATCGTGGCACATCATTTTTCAGAATAGTTTTGTACAAAAGATTGTGTGCTAATGAACATCGGCATAAGGACAACACCAATGCCATAAACAGGTATTCAATTAAAAACAACCTTTTTAATTACAAGAACAAAATTGTGGCACAACATTTTTTAGAATAATTTATAAAAAGGATTCATTGAGCAATGATGTACACCAGAAGATTGCCAACAAATGAATGCCATAACAAGCATTGAACACTAAGCTGCAGCATACCTTAGTCCGCATGCCATCATTGTAAGCGTGATAGTTTGCCAACTCCATGGCACATCCCACCTGCGAAGGACGGGCCATTTCACATTTGAATCCTGTAATTACTATCAAGTATCAAAAACTGCTTAAGGCACAAGGATAATACAACTGCACGAATCTAGTCAGACAATTGCAGAAGTTGCTAGCAAAGAAATTCTAATTCCAACAAAAAACAAGCTCCATTTCATAACGTGCGATAAGTTATAAATTACAATCTCAGGAAAGACGATCTAATAAAAGGGGCAAGGGAAGAACGAGTAGAACTGGCTTCTAGAGCAAAGGAAGAATCAGACCTGATAGTCATCAGAAGATGCGGGCTTCAACTTGTCATCGGCGTTACAGAAGCAGGTGATGGTAATGGCAGTCGAGAGAGGTCTCCTGCTGTCGCGGCTACGACACAACGACAGCCATTTGGATTCACGGAGAAACGAGGTGCGCAAAGGACCGAAGAGCAGCAGCAGAGTGCGGCTTGTCGCAGCAACGAGCCTCGGCCGGGCTGCCGAGGGCGGAGGTGAACGGAAGAGAAGCGAAGTCATGGAGAAGAGATAAGGAACTCTCTGGAGACTGGAAGAGGCGTGGATCGGCTCGAATAGACCCCGGAATGAAAATTTATATATCAATTAATTAAAGGGGAAATTATATTTATTTCCTTTAAACTTCCAAAATTAAAAAAAAAAAACACACACACGAAATTTTATAAACATCCAAATTTATTCATTTTTAATTTTTTTTAAAAAAAACTTAATACTATAACCCAATTAAAAAGTATGAACCTTAAAATTTTATCACTTGGATATTATAAACCAATTGGGAAGCTTGAATCCTAGGAGTAAAAAGTTAAAAAAAAATTAACATTTTACTCCTGGGGTTTAAACTTTCTAATCGAATTATAATATTAAGTTAAAAAAATTAAAAATGAACTCATTTCAGATGTTTATGGGTATAATATGTTATTTAAGGTTTATATTTAA
The DNA here is from genome assembly GCA_037974795.1 of Kaempferia galanga. Classification (NCBI taxonomy): domain Eukaryota; kingdom Viridiplantae; phylum Streptophyta; class Magnoliopsida; order Zingiberales; family Zingiberaceae; genus Kaempferia; species Kaempferia galanga. Next base: position 7,428 of record JBBPFP010948527.1, on the reverse strand, counting down.
ATAAATAATAATTTTATAATTGAATTTTAAAAAATGAAAAAAAAAACGTGAACGTAAGCCTGCGTGCGCACAATCACACACTATGCGTCGTGCAGGCTAACTTCTTTATACATATACAACAATAGAAACTTTTCATGACACGTGCTTATTGCAACACTGTGGCCACTGACTTTCCAATAATTTGGTGCATGGCGTCCTTATTTATATCTCAATATTTCCATTAATTTATGTTTTAACTTGAAAATATTGGTTAATGGAGTTTTATGTGTCTCATAAACTGTCTTCTTTCAATTTATGTACAAAAGAGAAACTATATCTTGAGGAAAAAATGGAGTTCTTACCTATGAACTTGCTCATATTTAGCTATTGAAAGAGATTATTACACAACTTCTAGTAGCCAGACACAATATTAATTTTCATTACAAATTATACAATTATTGCTCACAAAGAATCCTTAAAAATCTTTATGGTGGTGTACTGTATTTTACTGCACTATTGAATTCATGAGGACTTGAAATTTTGACGTAGCTTTGAACTTAAACGGATAGGCAATCTCAACTCAGTGCCCCTCAATTCATTAATTAATATGAAAACCTGCACATTGTATCACTCAAGAAAATCTTGCATTTAAACAATTTGGCCCTTATAAATTTTTGTTAATTAATGAGGATTTTAGCTCTTATAGTAGGACTTTGTTCTGTTTTTAGCTCGTTCAGCGTGGCAAGTACTGGTTATTTTTTTTAATACTGATCACATGCCCTATAGGAGCAAGTCCGAAGTGGTGATGCAACAGCAACCGAGTACTTCGAGCTTGGTGCTGTGATGCTGAGAAGAAAATTCTACCCAGCAGCTATCAAATATCTGTTACAAGCAATCGAGAAATGGGACAGAGATGATCCAGATCTAGCTCAGGTTATATATACACAATAAATTTGATAATTAACATATTTCTATTTTATCTGTTGTTCTAACAGGAGCATGTGACATGTCAGTTCGCTATATTGTGTATGCTTGCCTTGTAGCCAATGTCTATATATAATTATATATTTCCCGTATAAAGTAATTATCAACTGCAATGAGAGAGAGGCTTGAATTTGCCATGGGTGTAGGAATGATGCAATTATACAATTTGCAAAATTTGATCAATGCAATTAAATATTCAGAAAAATCCCACTATTCAGCTGTGCATGACATTCATCAACCGTAGCTAACAAGATCCCACTATTTTGCATATGATGATAAGATGTTGCCATTGATCAGATTCTGCAGTATATTCATTTACTAATGTTTGTCTATTCTCCTAGGTGTATAATGCTCTCGGAGTGTGTTACATCCGCGATGACAAACTTGACAAAGGTATCGCACAGTTAGAGAAAGCAGTGAAGCTTCAACCTGGTTATGTGACTGCATGGAACAACCTTGGTGATGCATACGAAAAGAAAAAGGAATTGCGAGCTGCTTTAAAAGCATTCGAGGAGGTGATTCTTTTGGACCCAAACAACAAGATGGCAAGGCCACGACGAGATGCACTGCGTGAACGTGTCCGTTTATACAAGGGTGTCTCGATCAAATCAGAAGAGTGATGAGTCTGGCATATTTGTAAACGATTCTAATTTTTGACCATGTTAATTCCTAAGATATTGTCAAGCGTGAGCATGTAAAGAATACGCTAACAGGAGCAATGGTTCTCCTCGGCTTTGCTTGTATTGTTGATGTATATTAAGGACTTATTTGCCTTTTGAGATTGTGTACCAGAAGAAGAGCTTGGCAAGTAGCTAAACTCTTCCAGATTTAATGCAAACTTTTGCCACCAAATTTGCAAGCTTTTCATACAAGCATTTGAGGGACCAAATTATGAGTTGGATCCATTCAAATGTTAAAAAATAAAATAAAAATTAAAAAAAATAAAAAGAAGATGGCAATCTGGTATCTTGTGCTTGGGTTTGGCCTTCATTGCTGTTATTTTAATTTTTATAGATTAAACGTTTGAGTGTACTAAATACGTTGCTTCCAATACACTAATTTCCAGAGTGCATTAAATATCTCTCTCTTCTCGGGCCACCTATAGAAATTTAATAGACTGCAAAACAAACGATGCCCCCCGAAACAAAACTTAACGCAGTATCAATTAATTACTAACCAATCTACTCAAAGATGTTACTGTTTCTTGGAAGATTAAGCAATTAATTCTGCAATGTAATCATGATTAATTGATTAAGAAAATAACAGTAACAAAATGAAGCACATACTAACTATTTTCAAAGAAACAAGATTCCAACAAATTGATTCATTTTGTATTTTAACTTGTTATATTCAAAATCAATTAGAAATTTTAAGACTAACTAAATTGCAAGAAGGTAAATATTTAGAGGTGAAAAAAACTAATATTTTCCATTTTTGTCATTATTTCTTGAGAAGAATGACAAAATAAACTTTAATTGTTTTGTCCCACCAATCAATGGAGCAGCTTGCAAGTCCTATGACTATGAGTGGACATCCGCCCATCACCACAAACAGCACATTCCAGATCTTCACCTGACGTGGATGATGCATGCCCTCTTCTTCTTTTTATTTAATTTAACTTATATTTTTATAATTTAGAAAGTTGGCATTCGTAATTCTAATTCTCATATTTATCTGTCAAATGCTTTACCACTATATTCTGATCACTCCCATAAGAATCCACAACATGCCATGCATGTGCATCTTGTTAGATTCTGGGCCCACTCGTTAGATGCCCTCTCTTTTGGCATGACATCGCATTAAACATCATAAACTCTATCTTTGAGACCAACATTCAATGCCATTCTTATCAACATCTTACAAAAAAAATATACATAACTAACATCTAATGCAAAATCCATATAATAATAATAATAAAATAATAAATATTTATTTCACTCATATATATAGTTTATGTAAGAATTGATATTGTTTGAAAAAAGAATAATTCATGTAGTAAGATAAATGTGGACAAAGTGTTTTTAGTGCAAGAGAGTAAAGCATAATCAACTCTTTTGATTAAGTCTTCACCAAATCAACTTACTAATTCATTCATTTGATTGGATATTTTTCACATTCACCAATAATTACATTTATACAATTTTGCTCCAGTCCTATCTACCTGACTGGCCAATGTAGCAATCAGAGCAATTATTATACAATTCACTGAAGAGGCCCCAACCTTATTCTAGGCCCTCCTCACAGGCAAATCACTAATTCATAGCCATATTAAGTAGTAGTTTTTTTCTTCTATACATACACAATCACACACCTCAAGCAACAAAAGACTGTCTACAGAAAACTACTTGAATTGCTGCACTTATAGTTTGGATAAATGGGAGGTTTTTGTTGCTGCCTCTTTGAGTAATTATTGCTGCTGTTATTATTTTCCATTGATGATGTAGTGGGTCTCCTTGACTTGTTCTTCTTTCTTGGAGCAGTAGACTTGGGGATGAAGACTCCAGTTCCTTTTCTCTCCCCTCTCTGGGCCACCTCACTTGTGTATGGTGGCATCAACATTATCATCTGGGGCATGTAAGCAATCTCCTACAGATATTAAACATCAAACAATTAAAAGAGTCAGCAATCCTAACTGTAATTAATTAATTAATTAAAAAAAATTTAAAAAAAGAAATGGTGTTTTGAAGAAGTGTTTGATGTGGGGCGAAGTAAAAGAAGAGGTATGAGTTGGCTACAAGTTGATGAATACTTTATGGCTTGTACTTCACAACTGGATTACTCCAACAAGCAAAATTGATGTTTGTTCCGAATGTTTATTGGTTGAACAACTTTTCTTGATGAACAAAAGTCTATGTAACAGGAAGAAAGCATGAAGATGTTCAGAAATGCAAGATCAAGAAACAATTAGAGGAGGAGGAGCAGATTCATGGCAGAATAATTTGTCCTCCTATAACAGGGAAAGAGAGAAATTCAGTGAGGAAATTTGCAGTAGTAGTATACCTGAACTGGAAGGGGAGGGCACTGAGTTGGGAATTCTTCGTCATCATCCATGATCAGCATGGCAATTTGCTTGTTTAGATCTGCAAAAAACGCTTCATCTTCTACTTCCAAAGCCATACTCCACAACTAGTGCTGGAATTCTCTCACTTGGAGGAGGAGGAGGAGGAGGAGGAGGGAGAGATTTGAGGGATCCAACTCCACTGCCTGCCTTGCTATCTTAATTTGTAGGGTGAGTTGGCTTGACTCTTTGTTGCTGTCGTTTCCTGTTGGTTGGGTTGGCCATGGACTTTAATAGACAAAGGCAAGGGGGAGAGGCATGTGGGTTGGCCAAACCCCTTTGAGGTCTAAAAGAATTTCAAAGTTTTCTCATTTATGTTTTTTTATATATTATCCAGATATTCTCGATTCGATCCACAGAAAATTTTTATTAGCTATCAAAATAATTGAAAAACTCAAACACCTCATCATTTTACCGCCAATCGTTCTAAGATTATCTTTTTATTAAAAAAAAAATTAATTTACAATGATCCACGAGTAAGAATCTACCCATAAATGCAAAAAAGTAAGTGATTAGAATATTCTTTTTCGCATATTGATTCAAATCTACATTGATGGAGGTATTGGGGATTTTGACAGCAGACTTTGACGACTTTGCCCTTTGCAAAAAAAGGGTCCTCTGTTTGAACTTCTCACAGGTAGTATGTCGATATAGTAATATATTAAATAATTATATAATTTTAATAAATAACTCTATAAGCTCTATGACTTATTAAATGCTAGAAAATGATTTTAGATGCAAATTAGAAATCTAAATTCAAGATTTGATAAACAGTAATCTAAATGATACCTAAATCCTTCACGTCGATATAGGAAGAATTTATTATAAGTAGTTTTATCATGCAACTCAAAACTCGTGACTTTTAGATCACACGATAATAATTTTTATCGCCAAGAGCCGTCCTGCAGCTCCCAACTGAGGGCGGGCGAAGGGATGCGTCATTTTCCCTTCAACAGTGTTTGCACGTTCCTGTTAACCAAATTTATGAGTTTTGGAAAAGAAACAGTGAACGGATAAGAAAGTGTTCAACGAGATTAGAGTTTCAAATGTAGATTCGAAGTTCAGGAATAGAAAAGTTTTCGAACTTCACTCGCCTGCCATTGAATGTGGCTGGCAGTGTTGTCTGGAAGCGCAGTAGAAAGATTTCCATCCACGTCGACGACAGTGGAGCTTTGGTTTCTCTGTAAACCAATGGTTTTGGCTGCTGACCCAATCGATCCGAGAAATTGGAGGTCAGCGATTGATGTAGAGTTTCTGACCACTAATTTGGATTCCTCAAATTTTGGACTACTCCACTTTTGTCCTGCAGGAAATTTAGAGTTCGATTTATCAAAATTGAAATAATTCATGTTTCAATCTTGCAGATGTATATATACTTAGGCAGCAAAGAAAGCAACTGCACTATAAAAAAGCCAAAATCAAGTCTTGCAGTTTTGTTGAACACCAAATTATCCAATCCTTATCTTTATTAAAGGATACTTTAGTTTGTTGAACTCCACTGATTCGGATAAGTTGTGTAGAGAATTGAGTGGATGCTACAGCAGAGCTGCTACACCACATAACCTTAATTTTTGTTATTTCTTTGATTTTAAAATAATAAAAAATTAAAATTCATGTATCAATGCTTTTTGGCCACTATACCTGCATGGTGCTGGGACCGATTTCATTCCATCGCTGCATGCCTCATCTTTTTGCTAGCGCTGTCATTTGCAGTTCACATAGAGCTGGCCTGATAAGAATAATGGAAACACACAGCTAGGCCTACTTGTGTCTGACAGTCTTCGACTTCATGTGATGGAAACTAGTTGTCGATTTGTGATGGGGAAGGGTCTCAACTTGCAGAATGATGCATCATAAAGTTAGGTTGCAATTAGTATATGACAATCTTCTGAAGGTTAATGAAAGTGGCCATCTTTTGCTACTAGCACGCTCTTTGATCAGACCTGAGTAACTTGCTTTTCCATCATCGCTGAACTGCGGGTACAATGACTTGTTCTACTTAAACATGTGCAAAATTTTCACGTACATATATGCCTCTGTCGCAATAAATTAGAGAAAAAAAAAAACAAATACTAGTGCAACCACAATCTGATAGACGTCTTCAAAGAAAAACTGGATGCAAAGAGTTACATCATCAGAGATCCAATCTTGGGTGAGCTTTGGTTATGCTTTGGATCCACTGAAGGTTATACTTTGGTTAGCTTTTGGCTTTTGCTTGCCCTGTCTAAAGTCTTTGATCAACGAATTCTAAAGATATTTTCATGGTGAGAATTTCCATATACTGTAAAAAGTAAATGCATATGGTTTCAGATTCTTTTAATGGTCATGCTATCAATTTCTGATAAATTCAGAATGTAGTGGTTCGTTTAAAGGCCTAATTTGGATATCATTTGCCCCAACATAAGTCAAGGTAACTGCTTGGCTGATCTTGCTTAATAAGGTGAACACTATGGTCCTTCAAGCAAGAAAAGGAGTTTATCTAGATAGCTGTGAATGCATTTTATGCTTGGGAAAGGATTCTTCATTTGTGATGACTGCAAATCACTTTTTTTTTTTTTAATGATACCAGCTGGGAGATCATTTGTGAAAGCTTGAAGTGCAAGAAACCAGCAATGTTTACAGACAAACTGTTTGCCTAGCCACAGGAGCCAAGCTTAGGATGATAACACAGTAATCTAAGCATGCTTGTTTTTGGTATGGCTGGGTTTCATGAAGGTGAATTCAGCAAGGTTCCAAATAAAGGATTTTGATCATATTTCTTTTCTTCCGGCCAAGCATCCTAATGTGGAAATGCCATAAAAAAAGGGTAGCAGTAGACTATAGCCAACAAGTCAAATGAAGGTACGGAAAACCAGCTCTGATGCCTACTTTGACACCTTTAATCAGAGTTTGGACAGTGTGATCTTTGCCCGTAAATGCAGAAGGGGATATTCCAAATGCAAGTCTATTTCATATGTCGTGAAAGAAAGTGGATTGCCCACACCTTCTCAAGAGATGGGTTGCTTTGTAAGTTACAGCACTTGCTTTGTAAGTTACAGCACTTTGAGTACCTTGTTATAGTTGTGAGGTATTCTATAACTTAGGACTAAACCCTTGAATGGCTACTTTCACTCTTCAAACGGGACTCAAGCACTAACCCTTAGGCTTTATACATGAAAAAGGGGAACATGCTCCTCTCATATGATGCGGTAAGACAGAAAGGATCCTACAGAGTCTAGGCACAGTCAACGAAGAGGCCAGCATAGGGGCTGATGTGACAGATGAAGAGGATCTACCAGACTGCCTAACTCGCGGGCCCGATCAGCGCAACCAATACAGAACTACAAGTAGGGTCACAGACGCTCGACTTGTACACTAGTCCTCCTTGAGGAGGCGACGGACAACCTAGAGTTCCGCACAACCAATCA
>JBBPFP010948420.1:0-14784 GCA_037974795.1 Kaempferia galanga | reverse complement strand
GGCTATTAGTGCATGACCAGCACTGAAGTCACATTGTCGTGTGACTACTGCATGGTCGTGTGTCTCTAGTGCACACCCCTTACTACTAGTCCAACTATCATTTGTCCAAAAACTCCTCCATAGCCTCCATACACGTCCCAAACACACTCCGAGGTGCACATAAAACGTGAAAACACTCCAAGTACGCACCCTGCAATGAAAACCAAACGAAAGCATATCTCCGATCAAATAAGAGTAACTATGCTGAAAATATGTAAAAGAGAATGTGATATAGATAAATCATACACAAGAATATCAAAGTGATGTGCAATAATCATGCATAATGGTAGGTACAATCTATGTACATCAATTGCTAGTAAAAAGTAGTGTGTGAGGAACTTCTAGAAGATGATGATTTTTTCTTTCGGATACATCATTTTGTTATGGTGTATCGACACAAGAGATTTAATGAATAATACTCCCTTTTGAAGAAAAATCATTTAGTGAGGAATTAAAATATTCGGTTCCATTATCAGTTCGAAGAATTTGGATACGTTAGTTAAATTGTGTGAGAATCATGTTATAAAATTGCTCAAATTTATGCACAACTTCAGATTTTTCACGTAAAAGAAATATCCAACAAACCCAAGAATGGTCATCAATAAAGGAAATAAACCACCTTTTATTTGAAATTGAAGAAATTCGTGAAGGACCCCATAGGTCACTATGAACAAGGGAAAAAGGTTTCGAGGCATTGTATGAATGAATTGAAAAAGACACCAAGTGTGTTTAACTAATTGACATATTTCACATACAAAGTGATCTGAAGGAAGAAATAATGATGGAAATAAGCGGCATATATTAGAGAAGCTAAGATGGCCAAGGCGGTGATGGAGTAGCTTTATTTGATGGCGGCGGTGAGAAGTGATTGAACCACGAACAACTTGACAACAACAAGCCTGAGAGTTAGCACATAGAAAGTTGTACAATCTAACCACCTCAGCAACACACCCAATCGTCCTCCCCGAGTTCCGATCCTTAAAGACACACGAATTTTGGGAAAAATTAGCCACAATCTGAATCCCAAGTCAGTTTGCTAATTGAGAGTAAGTTATGTGACAACTTGGGATTAAGTCACAGTTCTAATTCCCACTACCGGTGAAACAGATCCATCTGCCAAAGTAACAGTAGAGTACTAGAATATCGATGTACGAAGAAACAAATAGTACAAGTATCAGACATCTACTCAAAAGCACCCAAATCAATAATCCAAAACTCACAAGATGTAGCCGACTCATTCATAGTAGAGGAGGAAATACCATGAGCCATCAAGGAGGTAGAGGATGAAAACATTCTGATCGAGTTGGGTCTGGGTGAAGGGCAAAGATGATGAGGATGCTGCATCGGATTTAGCTGCGACCGGAGGCTTGGATCCGTTGCTCTTGTGTTCGTTGCGTGGGACCCAATCTATGGGTTTGCCGTGAAGCTTCCAACAGGTTTCTTTGGCGTGATGGGATGGTTACAATGATTACCAACGAGGTTTGCGAGTCTCGCAAGAGTTGGAGTATCGAGCAGTCATGATAGATGCATTAGAATGAATGGACGAAGCAGAGGGCATGGTGGAGCCACCAAGCATGATATGATAACGTTGTTCTTCACGACGGACCTTTGAAAAAATATCATCAAGGCTCGGGAGCGATTTAATGCTTAGGATGCGACCACGAACATCATCGAGGATAGGATTGAGTCCGGTCAAAAAATCGTAGGTCCGTTCTTTTGCAAGTAATTTGTTATAGATCTCGTTGTTGATGATGCTCGTCCAGGTCGGCTGAGTAAAGAGATCAAGTTCTTGCTAGAGTTTGGTTAGAGAACTGAAATATTGAGTGACTGTATTGTCATCTTGACGGAGATTTCAAGAACGATGTCACGATCAAACATTTGTGAAGAGTCCTCCAAATCCGAATAGGCCAAGTTGATTGCGTCCCATATTGCTTTCGCCGTCGGATAGAGGAGATAAAATGGTGTCATCCATCAAGTGTAGGAGCCATGCCATTACCATGGAGTTCTGGATGTCCCAATTAGCAAAGGATGGGTCGGTTGACGATGACTTGGGAATAGAACCATTGAGATAGCCGAAATGACCCTTCCCTCGAAGGATAAGTTGGACCGATCTGGACCATTGAAGATAATTTCAGCAAGAGAGCTTAAAGCTAGTGATTTTGAAGGCTAAAGAATTATCAGAAGTAGTGCTCACTCCTAAATTACAAGTTTCCTCAAAAAAAATACTTTTACTGCTCTGATACCATCAAAGCATGGGAAGAAACTCATAACTAAACTATATATCTTATTATCTAATGAATTACGGGAACATATATTTATAGTTATATGTTTAAAAGAGATAAAGATGAACTAGAGATAATCGAGAGATAAAATAGGAAGATAAGATAAGATATTCTACTTTATGTGATTCTTTTAACTTACTAAAATTTTAGTATTTATTTATTTTAGTTTAGCTGCTGTATCCATCATACAGTTATCATTCATCTTATAATTGTTACTTGTTACATAAAGATATCACACTTCAAGAATTATATCCCATTGTTAATTTATCTACCATATGAATAATTTTCATTAGGCCTTATTGTATTTGAATGAAATGTAGATAATATTCTTATCATATATTAAAACTTAATAGAAATGAGAAATTATAAATGGCAAATATAGTTCTAAAAATACTTTATTTGAATTTAGGATCTGAACTTATAATCCTTTGCCGTTTCTAGGGAAGATGTTGATCTTGACAACCTTGAAAAGGTCCAAAGGTTCGGATTTGAGGATCTCAAGATCCTAAACTTTAATTAATATTTAGTTTTATAATTTATATATATTTAGTAGTAGTATGAACAGTTGGAACACTGCCATTCCAATATCATGAACCATAAAAAAATTATACAAATTGCAGATATATAAAAATACAATAAAATCCTTAGTGTTCTATAATTAAATAACAAGTAAGAACTTCTCTAAGATTAATAATAGTTATAATGAATGATCATGATAATAATTAAAATGATTATTTGACGTGGGAGATAAAAAGAATCTTACATAATGGAAGGTTTTTTCAAAGTATATGACAAAAGAATATTTGTTATGATAAATATCAATATTCAGAATGAATAACTGAATGCACAAAGATTCTTTGTAAGAATTCCAGGTAGACTTAGATTGCATCGCATGTTCATATGATCTAAGATCCTAGTCTAATTTAGATCCTATTTGGAATTATGTCAATTTGGATCATTTCTAAGATTCTAAGTCCAGATAGCGACCTTGATATTGTGGTTATACCCAAAGCTATTAAACAAATACAAAATAGGAATTTGACAGATGTTGAAATCTTTTGTTTGTAGTCATTGCTGAGGTTAACATAGTGTGGCAGCAAATAATGAGAAAGCATAAATCTTCATTACGCATTTGGTTATACTGAAAACATTTTGGCAAAAAATGACTCATAAGTTTATGGAGGTTTATGATGTTTTTCTGTGTTTGAAGAAATTTAGAAAATGTTCTCAAAATCTTCCATGCCCTGATGTCTGTCATCAAACAAATACTCGGGTCCTCGATGCAATTGTTAGTAAACATTTACATGATAGATTCCATTTCGAAGATTTTTTATTCAAGAACTTTTAGCATAATTTCTTGCCCAACTGCAAGTTCTGAAGAACCTATTGGACGGACTTCAAGGACAGCAGCTTTACAAATCACTTTCTATGCTTTTTACCCTTTCTGAATTTTCTCGTTTTTATGTTGTTGTTTGGAGAAGAAAGTGTCTAATGAAACAAACAATGGTGATTTTTTTAGGTTTAACACATACCTCATACTACTTAAACAAATTGAGTAGTAAACTAATATTTCTAATAGACGCAAGGTTTCTGAGTAGGAATAATAAGATATCTAACAGGAAATCAATATGAGTCAAAATTTGTTTAACAAGCATAAGCTACTTTCAAAGTCTAACAAGCAAAGGCGACCTATCCAAGTGAAGCCTTCTCTTTCTGTCGGATCTGTCATACTTTCAGGGTTTTATGGCTTTAAAATCTGGAGTTCCCAACAAAGTATTCACAGTTCTTTGGCATCAAATGTATCAATGGGTCTGCATCCATTACCAGTAGTCGTGGGGTTATAATTCTCTCTTGTACTTATCCAGTGTTAAATATTGTGGAAGCAGGCTATACTGTAGTGCATTATCTCTGCATAAAACTATTGCCATTTATTAACTCTGCTTGTTTTTATCTGATTTTATTTGTGCTCATGCTTCTGGATGTATTGTGTGTAGAAGTTGATTTATAATTCTTGCCTTTTCCTTTTATGCAAATAAAGTAAATACCATAAATCAGGCTAGTTAGTTTGATTTTGGTCTATTAACTTGTTTAAAAGGTGGCTCCATTGTGCTGGGCTTGCACTAATGTGGGCTGACAGACAACAATGTAGCTCCTTGGATTTAAAAGGCTGATTTTGATACTTGAATGGAGCTTGCAACGGAGCAACCTACTGTTGTGCAAATACCATCCACCGAATGTTACTTTTTGTTGATTTTTTCCCCCAAATTTTATAATGATAAAGTAGCTATACTAAATATCATATGTGAATATTTGTACACTAAATGTCCTATTATTTATTATTGAAAGGGGAAGAAAAATTATATATTGTTTGTGGCTGAATCAGTATATCATTAGTTTTTTTTATATAGTGAATGAAATGCTTTCTAAATTTACTTTTAAATGACATATATTCACAGGAAATCAGTCTCGTAGGAGGTAGTAATGGCCACAATTGCTGACTTAGGGCTTGCGGCAGCCATTAACTTGCTAACTGCCTTTGCATTCCTTGTGGCCTTTGCTGTTCTGAGGCTCCAGCCAGTAAATGACAGGGTTTATTTTTCAAAATGGTATCTTAAAGGTTCAAGAAGCAGTCCAACCCATGCTGGAGCATTTGGGCAAAAGTTTGTCAATTTCAATTGGAGGTCATACTTGCGATTTCTGGAATGGATGCCTGCCGCTCTCAAGATGCCTGAACCAGAGCTTATAGACCATGCAGGACTTGACTCTGCTGTTTTCTTGCGAATATACTTGATTGGGTATTCTGCTTAGTTTTGGATTTATTTCATTTATTATTGTTGATTATCATTTTAATAGTAATATAGTAATATCAGGTGTGATACTTGTGAATTAATATGTTATCTAATTTTACACAGATTTTATAGTTGATATATTGAATCAATTAGAGATAAAGTTGTGATTGTGAGTGCTATGAGTTTTTTTTTAAAGATGCACCACGTCCCATCATGCTCATCATGACCTAGAAGTATGGCCTTTTGTCTGACACAGGTAGGATTTGTACCCTATTCTCTCTCCCTGCTTTGATACCATTTTTTTTGTGTTGATTGACTAACCGCTTGCCCCAAGGGCTTGAGCTCTTAGAAAAAAGAACAATTTGTATTTATATTTAAACAAATTGAGCAAACAAAAATCTGTTTATATATATTTCACAAAAGATTTCTTTTTTATTTAAAGAGGACTTTCGTCTTCTTTTGCATAGAAAAATATAAAATTTTCTCATCTTTTCTCTTTTTGCTAGGAAAAGTCATGAGATTATTTTGGACTAGGTTTTAAGTTCATCAAATGGTATGTGTTGTCACAATCATGCGTCATGAATCATATTCCTACTGGGTCCATCATTGTCTTCCAACCCGAGGAGACATTGTGTTCATGGAACATAAGATTACCAAAGGGAATAACATTTTGAAGCATGATATTTAATTAATTATTGTTGCACACTTGCACATAATTAGAACGTTTGGTTCACATGAGACTGCATGATTCAGATTTTCACATTACGTCGTGTAAAGCACATTTTTTTGGGCAACTTTTCTATTTTCAAAATTTCTGTATTTCTGATGCTTAGTGATGTATTATTTGACTATTTTTCACACAATCGCTTGCAACTTACAGTATCTATTAGTTTCGTTTGTCTTCAATCCCCTTTAAAGTGCTCATCTGTTTTCCATTTTTTTTTTTTTGCAGACTTAAAATCTTTATTCCCATTGCAATCCTGGCATTTGGTGTTCTTGTCCCTGTAAACTGGACTAGTACTGAACTAGAAGATTCGAAGAGCTTAGAGTACAGTGACATTGACAAACTATCAATATCCAATGTTTCTACAGGGTCACAGAGGTGAGAAGTTATGATTCTATCAACTAATCAGTTAAAATTTCCTAGTTTATGTATGTTTTACATCTGACTGGTTAAAGGAATGTAAAGGAAAATACAAATTAATTCAATAGAAAGGGATAATCGAAAGTTTGCTCGCACGCACAGACACCAATCATCATACCTGATAAGGTTTCATCAAACATGCCTGTAAGACCAGCTTTTCTTTTGGTGAGACTGAACTATATCTATTGATATCCATGCTACGGCTTGAAGGAGAGTTTTAGAATAAATGGTCCAGTCTCACCAAATGGAACATTTGATGAAACGTGTGAGTGTATGATTATTTGGTCTTCAATAGAACATAATTTTTGAAGATATCACAAGAACCAAAGGCTTGCAATGATGGTGAATAACTTTCAACAAGTATAAAAGATAACTAGCTCATCAATTAGACTCCGCTCCTCCCATAGAGTTCCTATGATATGAAAGCTTGTGGTTCCATATCATAATGTTGGCAATTTAATTATATAATCATAATACTAATATGGTTTAAAATCTCATGTCGTGCTATGGCATAGTGGAAATGTACGGTGTTGACAAATTATCAAAATTCGATACCTACTGACTTAATAGTTTGTGTAGTCCGTGTCAATTGTGTTGATGAGTATTGTATCTTGCCGTGGCTTGATATACTTTGACACATGTCAAGATGAATTCAAATAACATTTTTTATTTTTTTGTATTATGTTTATTTAAAAGATTATAGAAGGAAAACTACTATTGACCTAGTAGTTTGTGTAGTCTGTGTCAATTGTGTTGATGAGTATTGTGTCTTGCCGTGGCTCAATATACTTTGACATGTATGAAGATGAATTCAAATAGCATTTTTTTGTATTATGTTTATTTAAAAGTTTATAGAAGGAAAACTTTTATATATTCATCTCTATACGCATCAAATCAAAAATGAGAACAAATTATTTTTAGTTCAGCTATCCTATTGATAGTCTTATTAAAAAGTAGAAAAGATTATATGAGTAGAACTTGTCAAAATCATTTCACCACTCTTTAATACATGTTGAAGCATGATGAGTATTGGGTACAATTATTAGTTGTTGTAATCTTAGTTTTAGGAGGAAATAAACTAGGAAAACTCATCTAAATTCATCTCAATATACTTTAATGCGTGCTGAAGTGTGTCTGAGCATGCTCAATGCATGTCAAATTGTTCAAGTGTCAGCACAATATGATGACGGAAGCATACTATTCCCATTAGGGCCCCTGAATTTAGCATGAAAGTAATGCACAAAATCATATTTTATTCCTTAATACTAATTTAAATGTATGAAATGTCTGCTAATTTCAGCATATTATGTTAATCACAAATTTGAGATATGAAAGAAATGTTATTTGTACCCTTCTAAACTATGGCCTTGATGTCAAGCCGGATCAGCTTTTTCTGCAAATCAGTTTCCAATGAAAGCCCTATCTTGAAGCTGGTAGAATTACATAATGCATCCTGTCAACTGTTTGTGTTTATTTCTGTTGTTATCACGAAGATATACCTTTATTTCTTTTCTCTTGATTACTTTACAATGCATGTTTTGCTTGTAGAGCAAACTTTTTGTTTGACTCACCTTTGAGTTTATGTTTGCCTTTGGTTGACAATATCATTTTGTCTTCAACATGAACAATTTTGCTACAGGTTTTGGGCCCACGTGGTTATGGCATATGCCTTTACGTTTTGGACATGTTATGTTTTGCGCAAGGAGTATGACATTGTTGCATCAATGAGGTTACATTTTCTTGCATCAGTGAAACGCCGTCCTGATCAGTTCACTGTAAGCACATTCTCAAGATCTCTTCAAATTGCTTTGCCATGCAATTTTCTTGAGTACTGATATCTTAGAGAAAATTCTCATTTTGTCTCTGTTTTTGCTATTAGCTAGTCTTTGATGACTATATCACTTGGTGTCTCTCAATTATCGTTGGCATAAATTCTTAGTTCTGTTGGCCAATATTCTTCATTATCTAATTTGTCTTTTTTCCATGTTTAAATAGGGTTCTCCATTACTGAAGTTCATTCAATATCTAGCAACACATCAAGTGTTTTTTTATTGTGTTTTGAAAATCTGACTGAAGGGTTTAACCATGATCTCCCTGGGTCATGATTTCCTGGTTGAATGTGTCACTAATTGATTTCATCTGGATGCTTTCTAATGATTTTCCTGGTTGAATAGGTCACAAATCCATTTCGACGGGATGTTTTCTAATTATTTCCTGGTTGAATGGGTAACAAATCCATTTCATCTGGATGTTTTCTATTGTTTCAACCAGTCATGATTGACAATTAGTTTTCTAGTTAGCTTGTTGACCAGCTGGTTCAATGACTCATTCCAGCTTTAAAAAAAATGTTTTACCAGAAAAATTTGATGGTCATTCATATGTTGGTTTAACATATATTTTTTTAACAACATATTACAGGAGCAACTCGAGTGCATTAAATATTAAGTTGATTTAGCCATGTGTAGTGACTTAGTAAATCATTATTTGTGGTACTACCTAACTTTGCCATTGATCATGAGCACATGTTTCTGGACATACTCGACCTATATATTTATATATATTGGAGTGCTGCAGTGACATTTAAGAATATTGATGGTTGAGACCAAAAGATAAAAATTTCACTAGTGCGAGTTCCATGGTTCCCTTGTTTTCTTCTCTTGGAAATTGACTTTGGAATTAAACATTTCAGGTCCTCGTTCGTAATGTGCCACCTGATCCAGATGAGTCAGTTGATGAGCTCGTTGAACATTTTTTCCTTGTCAATCATCGTGATCACTATTTAACCCATCAGGTATTCCTAACACATCTGAGCTTGTTGAATATGGATGAGCACCATCATCATGATGTAGTGCATAGCTTTATGTAACTAATATCTGCATATACCTTAAAGTGTTTGGTATGAGTTAATAAAGAGATTGGGGTTTGGCCATTACATGTCTATAGGCAACCTTCATAACCGGTGCTGCTGTTGTATGAGTCATTGATCCATAGCTTAGAACTAGAGAGTGCATCTATGGTTTTGCCGATTTTGAGTTGGTGCTTTAATCATCATCATGGGTGCTCAAAAGATTGTGTATTGAGTGTATTATAGCTTTGATCATTTGATGTGTTTGGTTGAATGATCTTTGAGGTTGCATTTCCTTTAAACTGTTAAATCCTTGTTGATTGGGTAGCTCTAGATTATGTATAGGAGTTTTGTATAGTGATGATAGAATCAATTCAAACTAATACATCAACTGTGTTTTCTGAAGATGATCGCTACAATTAGAAAGTCCAAATTTTGATGAAAGGTACATTTCGTGTGGCATATCAACTATCTGGATTAACTGTAATCTTAGCATAAATTTAACGTGTTGTTTCATGGTGATATCAGAGAGAGAGAGAGAGAATTAATCTTTTGCCAAAAAATTGGTAATCATTCTCGTTTTCTTTTTCAGAGATTTTGTTTTCTTGCATCTCAACATCTTTTGCCCTTAGCTTTCTCCTCATTGTTGTATGGTTAACATATGTCAATTAATTCCTAAAATAGTTGGGTAAGTGAAATCCTTGTCATATGCCACCACAAAGTGAAAAAAAGGGACCTGAAAATAATTACCTGAGGGGAGCCCATGCATGCATGATGGACATGTGTGTCCAATTAATTCCTCTCTGCTCATATAAATTGTTGCTAATTTTGATTTTTATACTGATTAATAAGATGTATAATGAACGCCTAGTGGTCCAACAAAAAACAAAATACCAGATTTTTGCATCTAAATAGTTCAGCCTAGGATACCCAGTGAAGACACTAATTGTGGATTCATCTTGTTACATGAAGTATCACATTCCACTTCTACTTAATTTAGTACTAAGTATGAAGATGTTGACTTTGGTTCACTGGGTTCATTAGAAAGCTACAGAAGTGCAATGATACAAATATAGTAACAAGAAGATGAGTGTATATACCATATGATTGGTAAAAGAATTACATGAAACTACCTCGTTGTGAAAAAAGTTTTAAATTTTCTATCTTATTGTTTTGTATGTATAGGTTGTGTATAATGCAAATTCCCTTGCTAAGCTGGTTGAAGAGAAGAAAAAGATGGTTAATTGGCGAGACTTCTATCAATTGAGATATGAACGCAATCCATCAAAAAGGCCTACTTGCAAGGTCATTTGAAGGATAATTTCACTCCTTTTTCTTTTGAATGAATTCTGATTTTTCTTATTTTAACTGCGTCTGTATAAACACATGCATCCAGAAGTTACTGGTTTGCTCTCATTTTAACAGACTGGTTTTCTGGGGCTGTGGGGTGACGAGGTGGATGCAATTGAATATTACACATCTAAGATCGATAAGCTCTCTGACAAAGTAAGTGATATTGATTGGATCCTTTATTGGATGCTTCTCATTTTTTATAGTACTTTTGCTTAATAATGATATCTTACCATAACTTGGATTTTTCTCCTAATTTTTAGATACTGAGTAATAAGATGTCTAGTTGCTGTAGTCTAAATATTGTCATATTGATTATTCCATATTTCAGTTGAATGTAAATGTTTATCCAAGTTCATACTCTATCTTGAAGCTAAGGTGCTCTGCACACAGTCCCTTATCAACAAATGCAGTGGTCTTGTGGTGTTTGTCTTGAGGGGTGCAACCTTGCCTTGTTTAGGTCTTAGTCCTGATAAATAGACATGTCAGGGTGTAATCAAACACACTTAAAATGCTATTGGTAGAATCCCAGATCTACTGACTTTGAAGGTCTTAGTCCCTGTAAGTAGACAAGTTACAGTGTCATGAAACACACTGAAAATGCTATTGGTGGCATACTTTAGCTGCTGACTTTGATTGGCTAGAGATGGGAAAAAGAAGAAAAATGTGGAGGAAGAAAGAGGAGAATTCATTTGTACCATTGCAGACGAAATTTTATTTGTCAATCATCTTAGAAGCTTTACAAACCGCAAGTAGCGGGAGGAAATAATTAAGGGTGCGGATAATGAGATGTGGTTTATAGATCTCATGGTTTGGAATCTCGTACCGTGCCGGACGAAACATTTAAAATGTATGATTATGATAAGTTGCCAAAACTTGATATTACTTGGAACAATAATCTCTCATTCTATTTCATCTTCTACCTCCTTCATCCTCGAATTCACTGCCAGCACCGTGCATTGGAATGTCGGCACGATACCAAAAGTCAAACACTTAAACTTTGACATGGCTCAAGATTTTGAACCTTGGTAGATGTTGCTTAGAGCCAGACCAATCACATACAATCATGTGGAGATCAGTTCAAGGAAATCACTAAGCAATTTCTTCCAAGCTTCATGTCGAGACATTTCCCAGATTACTTTTTTTCATAGCTGAAGTCACCAAGACCTCCTGACAATAACCCGATGTTCTATAATGCTTCCTCACATTTTCCAACCTGCTGTTGGCGCTCATTAGACTGATAGTTACATGGGACATGCCACCACTCCGAGCTCCATAAATGACATGTATTGTCTGGAGTCGAGAAAATCTAACTGTCTGACAGAGGCATAAACAAGAGAGTATGATACATAACTGATTTCATGTGCCTTTCTGTGGGCAGGGGAATAGGACTCACGTTGCCTTTCTGTGGGCAGATACGACTCTAATCCAAATTTTATCGAAACACTCATCTTGAGAGATAAACCATACTGTTAAGTTAACATCCCCAAATCCTTGACTAAACTTGACCTTAGCAATCCATTCATGGATTCTCTCTCACTTTTGTTGTTGTAGGCATCCAAGCAAAGCTGTCAATATAGGTGTAAGTTACTCAGTCGACCACAGTGGGCTTATAAAGTTTTGGAATGAACTATGCTGCTTCTCCACTGTCTATATCTCCTCATGTCATCTGTTCCCTAACCTTTTCCAGGCTCCATCCTAAGAACTTGATATATCACAGGACTTTGCTTTGTTGAATCTAGGTCTCATTGAATTTGCACTGTTCTCAGATGGTTCCTCTTGTGTGGGTCCAGTACTTTCTCTTCCTTCATTACTATCCGACTACAGTAACCATTGTGGCCTAGTTTATGTTTTATTTTATTCTTGGTATTTTTAAATAAAAGGTTTTTATATTTATTAGAAGGTTGTTAGAATTTTTATCAGGAGGTTGTTTGAATTTTTAAAATAATAAAGAATTTTTATTAGGAGGTTGTTTTTCTTGTTAGGACACCAAGGATATGGATCACCTTTTCTTGGATAGTTGGAAACTTGGAATATATCCAGATGTTTGGTTCATTGGCAATCATTGGCTTCCCTAACAAATATAACAACAACTAAGTCTTATTCCGCTAGGTGGGGTTGACTATATGGATTCTTTTATGCATTGGACACTATCCCCTACTATATCATCATTTATACGTAAATAAATTTTATCTTGTTTTATTGTTGTTAACCAAACCTTTTTTTTTGGTCTTCCTCGTTTTGTGTATGTTTGCTATAGTTACACATCGCCTAACTCGAGCATTTATTAGTTGTCTAAGCCCGTACCATCTTAAACTTGTCTCACGGAGTTTTTCCTGAATAGATGTAACTCCGAGCTTCTCTTTAATATTCTCATTTCTTATTCTGGCCATCTTGATATGCCCACACATCCACCTTAACATCCCCCACTCGCATTTTCTGCTCATGTGCTCGAGTCATTCAGCTCCATATAACATAGCAGGTCTAAATGCTGTTTTGTAGAATTTTTCGTTAAGTTTTAGAGGTACTTTACGTTCATATAAAACATGCGACACTCTGTTCCATTTCAATCATCCTGTTATTTCAAACATTATTCTATATAAGACATCTGTCTCAATTACTTCATCGTTTTGCAAAAATGATCCTACATATTTAAAGCTCTCCGTTCTAGGCAACTCGTCATTTTCTATCTTAACAATTGTCTAATTACGTCTAATATTGCTAAACTTAAATTTCATATATTCCGTCTTCTAGTATTTTCTGCCAAGATTTTAGTTTAGTATTTACTCTTTTACATGTTTTATGTACCAAAGCAATATTATCTGTAAACAACATGTACTGTGTCTTGAATGTTTGTAGTGAGTTCGCCCATAATTAGTGTAAAAACATAAGGACCGAGAGCTGATCCTTGATATAACCTTATTTTTATTGGAAATGCTTCAGTTACTCCGTTTGAAGTCTTCACTCTGGTTGTTACATCCTCGTACATATCCTTAATTATTTCAATATATGTTACGCTCACATCTCACTTTTTTAGAATTCTCCATATAATTTTATTTTAGGACTTTATCATAAGCTTTTTCTAAGTCACAATGAATACCATGTGTAGATTTTGTTTTTGCTCCCGATATTTTTTAGTTAGTTGTCTAAGAAGATGTATAACTTATATTGTTTCCCGGCGTGAACCAAATTGATTTTCGGTCACCGTGATCTCCTTGCTTAATCTTTTTGCTATTATTATTTTCTAAAGTTTCATGGTATAGTTTAGTACCGCTATAGTTTGCACAATTTTGTACGTCTTCCTTGTTTTTATATAGGGGAGCTTGAGTACTTACCCTCCATTGATTCGACATTTTTTTTTTGTTTTCAATATCATGTTAAATAATTTTGCAAGTCATTCAATAGCTTGTTTCCCTAGGCAATTCCATACCTTTATCAAAATATCATTTGGTCCAACGGTTTTTTCCATTGTGTATCCCATGTAAAGCTTGTTCGACGTCTTAAGTTTGAATTCAATGATAAAAATTTAAATTTCTATACTCATTTGACCTTTTTAAATCACCTAAGTTAAGTACATAAACTTTTATTAAAAAGTTGATAAAAATACCTCTTCTACCGCTCTCTTATTTCTCCATCATTTACTAGTACCTTATTGCATTCATTTTTAATACATTTTATTTAGATAAGATATCTTGTCTTCTTATCTCTCTATAGATGTGTCTTTCCCCTTCTTTTGTATTCCATGTTTGATATAATCATTTAAAAATTTTATTCTTTGCTTCATTCACTATTTCGCAGCCTCTTTCTTGACGGTTGTATATTTGTTTAAGTTTTTCTTATTCTTTCAAATATATAATTCCTTATAAGTTGTTCGTTTTTTCTTCACTTTCTCTTGTACGTTCTCATTCCATCACCAAGATTCTTTACTTGATAATGCGTGTCCCTTTGACTCACTAAATAGACTCTTAGTTATTATTTTCAATTTTAATACCATCTTATCCAATGTCGTATTAGAGTCGCCGTATATTTCATCTAATGCTTGTACTTCTACCTTCTCATTAGATATATTTTGCTTCTCATCCTTTAACTTTCACCACTTAAGAGTCATATATATATTATTTCTATTGATACTATGCTTGAGGCGTATATCAAACACTACTAACTTATATTGGATGGTTAAGCTTTCTCTAGGGATGACCTTGCAATCTTTACAAATTTTTCTATCCCTCTTCCTAACCATAAGAAAGTCAATTTGCAATTTATTATTTCCACTTTTGAACATGACCAGTGTTTTTCTCTTTTTGAAAATAATTTATTAGCTAATGTGAGGTCATA
>JBBPFP010948314.1:0-14786 GCA_037974795.1 Kaempferia galanga | reverse complement strand
AAGCATTTGCTTATCTAAATCTTTGGGAAGTAGGTTGTTGACGGGTACAAGATCATTCAACTTCTGGTTTATCTCAAAAAGCTGAGAGTTCAACTCCTCAATTGGTGGATCAGCGGAAATAGCACCGGCAAAAGCTTTGACAAAATTGGCAAAGTTTAAAAGATCCGGTGACTTCGATACAAGATCCTCATTAGACCATCTTGTCTTCCGTCTTTTAGCTTTAGCAGCAGTATGATTATCCAGTTGCACATCATAGTCTTTATCCCATCTGCTGTGCCTTTCATTATCATAACTTCCTCTGTTCCCTTTTTCAGAAGATTCCATATCTAAATGTGACTCCTCATTGAGTTTCTGCATCTTTTCCAAATTATCTTGGGTATTGCCCATTGATCTTATCCTCTTCTTGGAAAAGAAAAGGTTAGAGCCCATCTTATGCTTCTCATCAGCACCCTCTGAAGAAGTTTGAGGCTCAAATCTTTCTCGGTCCTAATCTTCACTGTGTAGCTCAACGTGCTCATCCTCCATCCCTTCTTCTTCATCACTATCATTCTCTTCATCAGTTTCTGTGTCAATATACAAGTTACCATCGTCTGTACTGATCTGACTTCCCATACTTGTTTGCTTTCAGAAGTTGCAGATCCTTTCCTAAAGCACCAACATAATAGAATGCCTGTCAAAATTAATCGTGAATGTCGAAGCTATATTCTAACCCTACACATCAAGTTCTACATATTAAGTAAAGAGCAAACACATTTACTGTATATCAGGAGACAAAAACAAGCTCGCTACACTAATCAAGTAATCAATTTAATTTGCACGCTGATTCAAACTAAACTTTACCAATTTTTGAGATCATAGACTACTCCATCATATCCTCCACGTTTCTTCAACGAGAACCCCTAGACTTGTACCAATCTCAAGTAAGAGAGAAAAACATCCATCTATACGGTGTTTGGCGCTAATCCAGTAAAACAATTAGCACACTGAAATGGAAACAAAAGGAAATATAAAGAGCTACGAAATGGGAAATATTAGATCCCTTCAGAAATCAAATTACATGTAATCAATATAGTTTACTTGCTGATTAGAAACAATATCCATCTATATAGGCTTTTGCGCTAATTGAAATGGAGGCGAAAGCAAGGAAGAGATAAAGAGCTACGAAGCGGAGGATACTAATTCTCTCTAGAAATCAAAATAACAATGTACCATAATCAGTTGCCGCACCTAAAAATGTTTTTTTTCCTCTTCTTCGACTGATTTGTACCATCATCCGTAACAATGAATCACCAAGAGCGATCAGCCGGCCGAGAAAAACCCTAGAAACCGAGCGAGCAGCAGAAACAAATGGAAAATACTTCAAGCGATCTTCGTAATCTATGCCAGAATAGTGCTGAACAAGCGAGAAGGAAAGGTAATTACTTCAATCGAAAGCTCTCCGCCTCCAGGATTCGCTCGTCCCTCCATGAACCGGCAATGGCGCCCAGCTGAGTCGAGGCCACTGATGCGGCGGCTTCGACGTCATCAGTTACGTTTAACACCCCTTTTTGCCAAATGACCCCCCGAGTTCCTATTTGATAAAATTCCACTTTAGCCCAAAAGTTTGTTAAACTGCAGAAATCATCCTTAGCTTTATTTC
The DNA here is from genome assembly GCA_037974795.1 of Kaempferia galanga. Lineage (NCBI taxonomy): Eukaryota > Viridiplantae > Streptophyta > Magnoliopsida > Zingiberales > Zingiberaceae > Kaempferia > Kaempferia galanga. The sequence goes on along the minus strand of JBBPFP010948314.1, from coordinate 13,147 downwards.
TAGCTTTGTCTAAAGGACAGCTATTGTTTTATTATTAGAATCAAAGAACCATTATGTCCATTTAATGTTAAAAATCTATCCAATTAAATTAATTGAGTTTGGTGCCACTAAACCATCAAAGCTTCTTTTAAAAACATTTTAATTTTTTGTTGTTGTGGTGCACAAATTATTTTAATGAATATTTTAATCGCAATTGATTTAATAATCAATTTCAATAACTTGTTTCTTTGATGATTTTTAAATTTTAAATATTTCTTTTGGAAAATAAAATAATCTGAATATCTGATATTAGATATGCATTTATTAGACAGCGAAATTTATCTTATTTACAACAATTTATCTTATTTAGTTAACTTTTAGATTTCTTAAAATACACACATTTCATCAACTATTATGATATTGAATAATATTCTTATGATGTTATGTTTTTATTTTTTGAAATTCAACATCATATTAGTGATGTTAACCATAACGATGGACAGAAAGGGTAAGACAAAAATAAATATATTTTTTTAATATTTGAAAATTAAGTGAGAATTTAATAATTTTAGTTCTTTTTCATAAATTGTGTAGTGTTTTAATTTGGGCCTGCTTAGGTTTCTACCAGGCGCCACGTCATCGGGTACTCGTTGCCAAAGTCGTAGTCCGATTTGCGCCGCTGCCAGGAGGCAATCTCACCGATGTACTCTTACAATTATTACTACCCGCAGATGTACCTGAGATCATTGTGGCCTCGACGTATTGCCAATTGTAACGTAGGTATCATTTGAGTAACTCTAAGCCGGTGAGTGTAGTCAGACTCGTTCACTGTCATCCCCTGTGTCCCTTTGAAGTTTGTTCCCTTATAATATCCGCTATTATTCGTCTTTTCCGGGAATCGGCGATCGCGGAGCTGCGCCTAATCGCTCGAGAAGAAGGGAGAACTTTTCGTTCTCTTTCCAAGGTCGTTAGCGATCTCTTGAACGCCGAATCAATCGCCGGAAGCGCAGCTTCGGAGGGAGGGAGGGGCGGGGGGTCATCGGAGGATCGGCCCTCGGGAAGGAGAAGTGCGGCCCGTCGGGTTCGCGCTCCGAGGTATCGTCCTCGCTCTCTTTCCTTTGTCATGGTTTTAATATGGGTTATCCTGCCGAGTATTCCGGCTTTCCCCTGCGCCAATTTCGGTGATGCTTTTCCTATGTGCGGTTCGGTGATCCGATTGCTACTGTTCTTAGTAAAGTCGCATAGCCTGTCCGGGGCTGTCTTTGTTTCTCTTTTCCTTCTTTTTCTCCGTGTTTCTGTCTCTTTCTACGGAGATTGGAGATGGTTTATGCTCGCCACGCTGCTTTGTTTGCTGGGCGGATGATTGCCGTGAAGTTGTTTATGGATGTCGTCGTCGAGTTTTCACCGTAATTATTTCGATGTGCTAACTTATATTCCCTCCTATTGATTGTTTGACGGATGGACCTTCGATTTATTCAGGCGTTTTTTTGGGGAATGCGATTAGTAGGCTGCCTTTGACTATGGTACTAGGGGAAAGGTTGTGGTTGGCACGATTGATTCTGACGCTCCTTCTCCAAATTGAATCGAAGTTTTGCTCTAAAAAATATTTCTTTTGTATTTTGCATCAATCTTCTTTGCATATAATCTTCTTTGCTTTAAAATTTGGAAAGATGAGTGTCTTAGATGCGGTTATAGGCAAGTTTCATCTGCACTGGACTGAGGATAAAGATAAAACATTCTTCTTCAAAGTCCTTGTTGTTTCCCTTTTATGTTACATCAAAAGTAGGGAAGGTACTCCGTTTGGAAGATAATTCTCTCCAGTGTAATTTGGTTGTGCAGATTCACATCCTTCTCCTGCAGGCCCATTTTTTCTGGAAGTGCATCGGATCCTAGGTTCTACCCGATTTATTGACCCGTCCATTTGATGTGGGACAATGTGATGGATAAGAGGTCTTCTGAGACATGATTTCGTCCTTTCAAGGATTTCTTTTTCTAAAAAACTTCACATAACTTGTTATGATTCGTCTTAATTGAATGCGCCTTTTTTTACTCATTAAAAGCCATCTCAAGTTTTTCTCTGTTTGAATTCGTAGTTACATATTGTTAGTGCAATTCATACACTATTAGCCACGTCAAGGATTATTTGTTAAACAACTAATTCCAATCTGCATTCTATCATATTTCACTCTTCAAGAGATTTTGTCCTGGTTATTTCTTCTAACTCACATGACATGCTAATGTAATATATTATTGCCCTGCTTATTCCTTGTGTGTTGAGCTTTAGAATTCATCTTATTGCTCTCCTTATCCTTGTATGTTGACATGATATGCTAATATAATATATTATTGCTCTGCTTATTCCTTGTGTGTTGAGCTTTAGAATTCATCTTATTGCTCTCCTTATCCTTGTATGTTGAGCCTTAGATTCATCTAATTGCTTTCCTTAGAATTCATCTGATTGTCTTGATTTATTATTCTCAATTTGAAAGAATTGGCTGTCCACAGAAATGCATTTCTTAATTAATTTAGCTGTTGAAAAAGTTACGTACAATCATCTCAAACATTCTAGTTTTTTTTTCTCAATGTTTCAGTATTATGTGCTCATTGAACATTTAGGTTTGATAATCTATTTGTGCATGCATCGGGTCATTGGAATTTTTAAAAAACAATGTATTTTTTTGACTTGTGGTTCTTGAATACACTTCTCATTAGTGCCTTTCACAGATATGTCCCAATGAACTTGTCTATCTTTCTATTGGATGAAACTTTTATGCACTTCCAGTGTTTTATTTAATAGGAAAGATATATTAGGCCAATGAATTAAAATGGAAATTCATCACTATGTTTTGCTGGGTATTGTGCTTCAAAAAGCAATAAAGGATAATAAGGTGTTATATTTCCTTTTTCTCAAAAAACAAAGATATGCTACTTGGATGGCCTTTTTCTTGTTTCATTTGCTAGTGAATTTCAAAACTGTCATATGATACATGTAATTTGTCAGTGTGCATTGATTTATTAATTTTTACATATATAGGAATAGCTGGCAATGCCTAATGGACATGGGAGGAGAAATAGTGTTATTGAAAAGTTTGCATATGGGAGAAATACTACATTCTCAAGGAGATTACTAGATCGGATCAATAGCCACACATGTCCAAAAGTAAGTGACTTTTTTCATGGAATACTGAAGCTGATTATCTGAAAGCATGTGCTCATGTAGTAAATTTCTACTAATGTATAAATACTTTTCTCCAGGATCTTCAACCACCTGAACTTGCGCCAGCGGGTTCTGAACCAAGGTAGTCTTTTTTTTTCTTAGTCATTTATTTTTGATCAGCTTAGCAATTATCAAGGTGTAGTCATTACAATTTTTCAGTTAGTTTTTTTTGTTTCTATTTGTACTTTCTAAAATTTCTCTCAGAAGTTCTTTGCCATTTTATTCCCCCAAATTTCAGATGTTCTCCTTTGTAATATTAGTAACATTATTTATTGTATCCTCTGGGTTGGTATTAGGGTGTAGGCTCATAGTGGTGAAAGAGAATTCTGATACTTTTGTATTTAATTCATGCTGATATATAAACTGGCAGCATGGTTGGATATACTGGAGTATGTAACTATCTATCATGCTTAAGTGTAACTGACATTGATTTTTGCTAGAACTGGTTTTCAGACACATACATAATTGATTTTTTTTCTTCTTTCAGGTCTCTTTTCTCTCCTCTCTTCTTCCCTGAACTCGTCTCCCTTTTTCCCTCGCTTTGCTTCTTCCTAATTTCCATTTTCCCTTTTTTCCTCTTCTTCTACATTCCTCTTGTCTAACTCGTGAAATATCTGTTTGACATTAACTGTGGAAACAATGGCTTCATAGACAAGTTCTAGTAAACAATGGCTTAATTCTTCCACAGTGACCAAGTAGAATACAGAAATAAATTTTTTTACTGATTATGCTTCGAGCTGCACATTGTGGCAAACTGAGTCCTTGAGTTCGAGAGGGCCTTTCCAGAATATACCTAAATTGGTGTTTGGCAGTTGTATAACAATATTATCTTTGACAATGAGCTTTTTCTAGGAAGGAATCACTCAATTTTTGTTACTCTACCTTTCTTGTTTTCATTTTTCTGCTTCCTTTTGGTTCATTGCAGTTAAAATGGTATGTGCTACTCTCTTGGGCAAAATAAGGTGCATACACGGTCTATCTAGCTAACTTGACTGAGAAGTTGTGTTGTTCTCAAATATTTTGAATGATTGTGCCTGCACTAGTCTATGTTGGACTGTGCTATTTTTATTTTTTATTTATATTTATTAGGTTTATTTATTTATTTGCATTCTCCTATTCCATAATGTGATCTATCTTTTGTTATTTGTCAGGGTTCCTTTTTTCACAGTCCTCTTTGTCAGTACTGATGCGTTCAGGAAGGCATCACATTGTCCTCCTTTTTTGGCAGATACTACTGTTCACAGAAAACTTGATTTAGTTTCCCCCTCTAATATGGATGGTCACTGCCCATCATCTCCAAGACTGTTAATGGTTGATCTTCAGGCTGCAAATACAGAATTTTCAAGGTCTATTTCCTCTTGCATTTCCAGTGAAGCAAGTAGTTCAGGCCTAAGCACGAAGAACTTGTCCAGTTCTGTAGCCAGTTCAAGTACTCTTTCTTGCTGCTTTACATTGGGTAACTCTTCCACTTCAGTATGTGATAACACAAATGAAGTTGGTTCAGACTTCATGGCTAATGACTTTCCAAAAGTGGATAAGAGAGTTAAAAGAAATTCAAGAAGAAAAGGCAAAAAGAAGGGGAAGCAGTATAAACGAGTTGCATCTAGGAAGGTTTCAATCGAGTCAAGTGTTCAATGCAATGGAAACATTTATAGGGCCTCTGCTTCTGAAACATCCACCCCTAGTTCTGTTTATTCTTCAGAAAAACATCTCTCAGATAATAATTTGTCAGATGAGGCCGCACCACATAATTTATTGGGAAGTGGCATTATTCTAGATAAGGATAATAATGAAAATAATAATGAGTTTGTAGTCTGTCCAAATTTGTCATCATGTACATCATACAGCGGTGAGATGGATGATACTGAAATAGTACCTTCACCTGAAAGATTTGCTGGTGACGAAATAGGTTGCGACACCACCACTTCTCTTAATTCATCCTGTATAACTGATGATGCAGAAGCAGTACTTCCGTTTACCTCTGATGGGAGCACAAGAGAAGATCATTGTAAAGAAAACAACATTCGTGATGGTAATCCCTCAAGCATTCCAATTAGTAAAACTTTGAAATGTTGGAACAGTGACATTGATGAGAACTCAAGTGATGACACTTTAATGCAATTACCTTTCAAGGAGGAACTTAGACCGAGTTCTTCAGAGAGCGAAATAGTTTCACCTTTTGAAGAGATTGCTTGTGGTACCTTGACTGACAATACAACTGCAGGTTTATGTGATTTGGATGCTGAAATATCAAAAGATTGTTATAGGGATGACACATATTTGTCCAATGACGGTCTTGATGCTTGTAACTGTACTGAAAGAACTGATTGCGGCAACCAGGCTGGCTGCAGCAATGGCTTCCATGTTGTATCGGGGAGACGAGGTAGAAGAGCTAGAAGAGCTATTAATAATAGTGGTTTGAATGGAGGTAATAGATCCATTGATGCAAATATACATAATCATGGGGGCAAAGATAACTATTGCTCTATGTGGCAGAAGGTTCAGAAGTTTGAAAAGGGCTATTCTAAGCCTAATAGTGTCAATGTTTTGTCTCCACACAAAGATATTTCAACAAAGGATAATAGGATGAAAACAAAAGGTAACAAATTCATTGGGCCAAGGCAACAACAAAGTGGACTAACCTACAAATACCCTTGTTCAGATGTAAATTCTACAATAGAGGGAACCCAAGTTGTTTCTAGAGGGTCTAAGACAGCTAAAATTCTTCCAAAGTCCACAGTTGGAAATTCTGGTAATGGTGTAAAAGGCAAATCTACTTCAATTGTCAAACATGCAAAGCATAGTCATTGGAGTGGGTCTTATGCTAGTAGAACCGACTTACTCAATGCCCAAAAGCATCATTTCCAGCCAAAAGAAGGCCCACAGAACGCACCACTTGTACATCTTAACAACCAAAATAATTCAGAAGTAAAGTCACCACGTAATAAATTTTCTGGAAGAAGTTTATCTAACTTGACAGATAGTGATCTACCAGAAATAGAGAAGGAAATACAGCTTCACATGGAGGAGGAAAAAGAGACTGGAAATGCATGTGATGGAGTGTTGCATAGTGAATTCAGCTATATTCCAACCACATCAAATCAGTTTAGTGTAGGGCACATTCAAGCTAGTTCCGGAAGTGATACCAAAATGTTCTCTAGGGACACACCAGGTCCCTCCAATGCAAGTATTGAAGGCCAAGAATTGGGAAAGCTTGATTTTGGTGGCCACAAAGAATCAAACAATTTGAGCACCATTAGAACTCCAATGCAGAAGTGGGTCCCAGTGGGGAGGAGAGATTCAGCTGTTTCAGATGCGGGCACTTTAGACTGCATAAAGATTTTGGTCAACAATAAGGAACTTCATAACCCTGAAGTTGTTGAAATGTATGATTTAGTACCAAATAGTTCACCATCACTGGGTAAGGCTATAGAGTTCTCATATCCTAGAGCTACTGAATTGACTAACAACTTGAATTGCAACCATCATTCAACTGAAGTTCTTGATTCATTTGCTGGGATCGATTGCCAGACACCTGAGATGAAAGGCAAGAAATCTCTTGGATCTGAAACAGATTTAGAAAAGATAATAATAGCTGTCAATGGCGCCTGTAAATTGCAAACTGCAGTAGAAGGCACTCAACTAATGACTGGTAGTATGGTCGCTGACTTTGAAAATTTCCTTTTTTCTGCTTCACCGGTTATTAGACAATCAGAACCTGGCAGAACTTGCAATAGCTGTAAGAAAGAACAACTGATATGTGGTTCTTTATGCCGGCACCATATATCTGACATCTCCTTAGAGAAGATTTGGCAGTGGTATGAAGAACCTGGTTGCTTTGGGTTGGAAGTGAAAGCACATGAAAATAGCAATTCTAGAAGGCTGCAAAATAGTGATTTGGAATTTACAGCCTATTTTGTGCCTTATCTCTCTGCCGTGCAACTATTTACTATGTCTATGGGTAGCATTAATCGTGATCTAAATTCTCAAGTGGATAACACAGAGAATTCTTCACATTCTTTTGGTTCTCTTCCAATATTTTCCATGTTACTGCCAAAACCATGTGACAATGCAGTATCCTTGTCAGAGTTGTCATCCTCTGAAGATTTATCTGATAAAATTCAGGATCAGGAGGAACTCATATTTGAATATTTTGAATCTGTCCAACCTCCTAGGCGTCAGCCATTATTTGAGAAGTTAGTGGTGTTATTGATTTTTTTCTCACTTAGCTGATCAATCTTTTTATAATTTTTCCTCCTATTTTTTAAAAAAGCTTCCTGCAACTATTTCTCCTTATAACACCCTGGAAACTATGATGCCAGATTCCAATCATCATGCGACTGGTTAAAATATTATGCTTCAAAATATCACAAATTACAACACCAACTTTACAATAATACTGCACTTGAACTAGGTGTGACATTGTTTTGGAATTCCATGAATCTAATTTTGGTGAAGAATCTTGTTAGTCAAGGTGACCGTTTTTTGTCAGCTTTCTAAAAGATGTTTGAACACTAAATCATTGAATCAGACCAGGACTTGTTTAACTTCATCTGGGGTTTGTATCTAGGCATGACTTTATACTCGTCAACAAGATGCACCATGTATAATTTAAGAATGACTGAAAGTAGTGGTTGTTATGCACGGCTAATATAGAACATTTACTTGCTGCGAAGCTATGTTTGGATAACTGATTGATAAATCATTTGTCCTCTAGTTTTATACCATTTTAGGTCGTCTATGGTCTGTTTTGTAACTATTCCATTAATTCCATGGAAGGGTGTCAGTTTACTATTGCAGGACATGTTTGAAATGGATATATGGCTATTTTCAAACTGAAATTTTGTAGAGATATGATTGACAAGTAATATGTTTATTATGCTGTAATCATGCTAAAACTGTATCAGGACAGATTATTGAATACAGGAAAACATTGACCCATGGATATTAACATAAAGCCATAAACTAACAGATATACATTCTTTTTGTGTGGATCTAACTATATCATACATTTCCATATTCATAAATATGCAGTTGGTTCTGTAGGAGATACTGTTTAGTTAGTCCCTAATTTTAGTCTTCAAGCGCATGTGCTATATTTGCATGATTCTTTTTCCTCATGCTCTTTCTTTAACTTAATGCAGGATCAAAGAATTGGTGACTCTGGGTAAATTATCTGACGGACACATATTTGGAGATCCATTAAAGCTGGAATCTACTAAGCTGCAAGATCTTCATCCTGCTTCTTGGTTTGTCCAAAACAGTATTTTTTATATCGCTTAACTAGATTTATCAAAATTTGTGAAATTTCATTCAGGTTAGTATGTATTAATCTCAAGATGCCCTTTTCTTTTCAGGTACTCTGTCGCATGGTACCCTATATATCGTATACCTGAAGCAAATTTTCGTGCTTCTTTTTTAACTTATCACTCACTGGGAAATTTTGTTTGTCGAAGTAATCCAGAATGTATTTCTAATGCTTTTAATACTCTGAATTCTCCAGTTGTAGGACTCCAGACATATAATGATAAGGTACATCTGGTCTTGTTTATATTTTGACCTTATACTTGTGCAAGATTGCTCTTATTGATTTAGAAATGAGAACCTGACTTTCTTTTACATGTACTCTAGGGTGTTATGTCATTAGTTTGAATTGCTTCATGATTAACCTTTCAAAGCACAGTTTTGACCTACCTTTCCTTAAGGTAGAGCTATTCAAGGAGATTGTCACACACTACTGAGGTCGATCCATCGAATGATAGACTTCGCTTGGTGCACGCGATCTGAAGTATTGCTAGACCAAAAAAAACATTACTAGATGACATACGTTGACCAAGAAATAGATCAGCCATGATTATCTAGCTGGATCAGCTCATTAAACATTTTGAAACTAAAAGCAAAGAAACTAGGAAAATAAGGGCATATGTGCAGAATAATACAAGGCTAAATGAATATAGGTAAAATAAGGCTCAATAAACATGGAGGTTTGCAAATAATGCATCATAAAGACCAAATAAATGCTAAAAGGGAACTATGATCGACTGCAACTTTCCTCTCAGCATGGTATACAGTAATGAAGTGCAATAACAGAAGATACCACATGAGAAAATTTGGTCCAGGTGGTAAGAGGTCAAATTTAAAGGCCTAATTGAATACTGTCAACGCAGGGTGTCATGTCTACCCTTAATCCAAGTGCTTAATTTTAGGCATACAAAAGAGTGCCAAGCATAACGTTATAAGTGAACAATGTAGCTACCACGATGTCAACCTTGTGAGACTTGGGCAAAACCTGATGCAACAGCTAATCGCCTGTCCATAAGTTTCTATTGCTCCTAAACCCACTTTTCTTTACTTGGATTCGGTGAGTGAACCTATTGAAATAAAGCATGTTATGATGTCAAGGTACTCAAGAGTTTAAGCTATATATATTTTTTTATTATCAATGTAGCATGGGTTCTAGACTTTTGATGCCGCCAAATAATGGCATGCAACAGAGTTATCATTGTGTTCAATTTTCAGTAAACAATACAGATGTGGCACTATATATCGTCTTGGAAATTAATGGAACAATAGGACACACTGGTTAGGTCCGGTCCCTTGTTAACCAAGTCCTCAGGTTTGTTATAAAATGGATTAGGTTTGCCTTCCAGCAAAGTCTGGATCCAGTTGGATTAAACTCAGACATGATTCTTGTCAACGGATATATCAAATTAAATTGAGTGCTCATTGTACTTGACATGTGGGATCTTGCATCCTCTGTCCTATACTCATCTATTTCTAGATAATTTTACTTTTACCTGACTAGTTTCCTACCGTATAATCACAGAAGTATACCTAATTATCACAGAAGTATGATATACTCCAATTTAAATGGCACTTTCCTGTCCTTAATGCCTAATTCATTGATACCTTACATTGCTTTTTTCTTGGGGCATTTTTCTGAAATGATGTGGCTCATCCCTGTCCCATTTCTTGTTAAATTTGTCTGTTCTTATTGCCATGGCAATTTGGGCAAGGCCCAAATGGCCAATATGACCCACCCATGAATCTTCTTCATCAGGAGCACCATCAACATGTTTGACTGAAGCATACTCTTAAATTGTGCACATTCCCCTTCTCCTCGCATACCATTCTTCTTAATCTCCTGTTCTTAACATTATCTACATAGCTTCTGGCAAAGCCTTGTTATGGAGGTGAAGTTGTCATACAACGACTCAGATTGTCAGAAAATGTCAACTACGGTCCTTCAACGTCATTAGGTATGACCCTTTTTGAAGTGATGGGCAGTTGTAACCATTGGCTCAGTGATCATCTCAATTAGGGTGTCAAAAATAAACTTGACCCGACCTGAGTCGACTTGAAAAAAATAAGGTTCAGGTTGGGTATTTTTGGGTTCGGGTCGGGTTCGGGTTGGAGGGTTTTGGATTGAAAATTTTCGGGGTTGGTTCAGGTTGACCTGAATTTAGGGTTTGGTGGATATTTTTTTTGTTGGTTAAATTAAATTTTATTTTAAAAATTAAAATGCTTTTATGTATATATTAGTATGATAATGATGGAGTATTGAGATAAAAGTGAATAATTATAAGGAAAATAGCAAAGAAAAAAGTCATTTTGAATCGGGTTGTTCTGGTCGGGTTCGGATTAGTCGGGTTCCTATTTAGGAGTTTTGGATTGTATTCAGGTCGGATTTGGGTTGAGATTTTTAAAAAATTCCAATCCAACTTGAACCCGACCTGATCCATTTGAATTGACACCCTATTCTCAATGTCCTCGATCAGTATTGTATTTCTTTGCTTCTAATACATCCTTTTCATGTTTGATGATCAATTTCATCATAGAAAACCAATGTTCAATACCAATTTCTGGAGCCCACCTGTGCGCATTTCTTTTGGAGATGTCTATTTCTATTCTCCTGTTTTTAATATAATTCATCCACTGCTTTTTGGCAAATGCCTTGATAGCTAGTCAGGTTGGCAAAATTCAGAACTGTGAATATAGCGCTGTCTTCTCTTTGGTCATTATCCGATAGCATTTCATCATTGTTTAACGTTGTTCTGAACAATCTTATGCTGGATCGCCAGTGATGCAAGTCTAGGCATCACAATTATTTTGCGCGAAAATATCCTATCTCTCTCACTTATCTTGGCATATTGTTGTACAAAACTCTTCTAACTGGCCATGCATGTTTCCATGCAGGGAGAGAATTGGTTTCAACCAAGGGACATGGGCCCAAATTTTCGGTCTGAGTTCAATATCTCAGAATTGATAAAAGAGAGATTGAGGACACTGAAGAAAACTGCATCCGTGATGTCTAAGGCTGCAGTGGCAAAAGACAATAATAGATCTGTAAACCAGCACCCAGATTATGACTTTTTCGTATCACGGAGTTGGTAGAGGGTTAAGGTAGCCTTTGATAATTCTGCAACGACGGTAGAGAAAATTAACACATGTTTTCTTCTGTAAGTTTTTCTACCATTATCCAACTTGGGCAAGTTCTTTGGCTTGCTTTTGTTTGTCACTCTTCAGTAAGAATTGCATTTTAGTTATGTGCTCTTATTGCAGCTTTGTCACTCAGTTTGATTAGTAGATGTTGCATTCTGCTGGTTCTAAAATCTAACTCTTACTGCCATTCCTAAAACAGATTATGGATTTGTTTGAACTTGTTGATCCTTCGTTTTTCAAACGACATGATACTAAATTTGATAAGCTATCTCAGGAAATAGGGTAGGTGTAAGGAACTAGGATAATCACCAGCTTGGTATGTTAAATTATTCTGAATATATAAATTTGTGTCTTATGATCGTTCGGATCTTGGATGGAAGAGTTAGCGAGAAAATTTCCGATTAGGTGGATTTTGTTTCAAAATGCAAGTATGGCTAGCGAGAACTAGGAAAGCCTCCAACATGTTAAGGTGGCACAATAATAAGTTGATCCTTAAAAATCGTCAAGATCATTTGGCAAGCCCGATCCACTTGGTCTGGGTTAACCCATCTATTTTGACCGACTTGATTAGCAACCATCCACTCTTGACTTAATTGTAACCCATCTATTTTGACCGACTTGATTAGCAACCATCCACTCTTGATTTAATTGTGTAGGATTAAGTTTACATGGGTGGATCAAATTCAATTAAGTTTATATGGTTGAGCTTAATCTCTATAAGGTGGATTTATACTTGATTAACACACACAATTAATTGTCGTTAAGGAAACTAAATCCAATTAAGTAATTTAATACATAGTTGCATATAAAGAGGGTTTGGATTTAATAGATATGGATTCAATAACCTGACTCATTAACATTGATGGGTTGTTAATAAGGGATGGGCTTTATAGTGGATATTCCCCATAGGTTTGGCCAAGTATATAAAGGGTGAGTTTTGGTTTAATTAGAGTATGCTGAACCAAGTTTTCTTCCTCTTCCTATTTCTTCCTCATTGAGAAGAGACTTAGGGTTGCTGGCTCAATCCTGTCGAAGACTTCCGCTGTACTCTTGGGATATTCAGCGACAAATAAGAACGATAGCTTTGTGATGGAATCAGGTAAGTCTTTCCTAGATATTGATTCAGTTTTCTTTCTTGCCTTAGAGATTGATGATGGTTAAATCCTTATTGTAGATGTATCTTTTGGTTCATATATGATGTATTATAATGTTTTCAATTGATATCAGAGCTTAGATTAATTTATTATTAGTTTTTAAGGCGTAAGGATTATTGTTCAACGTTTTGGCACATATGCATCAATTTCTGCATTTGATTCCATATGGATTAACAAAATTGATATGTATTCGTTGAATGTAGTATTGATAGATTAGGGTTTAACCTTTGAATCAAGTTTTTCGCATTATCAGCGAATAACGCTATTGGCGACATGAAATTAGAGTTCAAAATCGGGCTCAGAAATCGGTGATTTTTGTTTTCAATTGATTGGGAACGTTCTGAATTGATTGGGT
>JBBPFP010948103.1:0-14492 GCA_037974795.1 Kaempferia galanga | reverse complement strand
CAAGACCCTATGTTGAGCTTGAGTTTAATAATCCCAATTAAGCCTAGAGAAACTTTCAATGTGGGACTAATTTTTCATTCATTATCAACAACATATTGAAGATGTGCAACCAGGTGCATCGATATATCGGCATCTCTAGCAAGACCATGTCGACCATGAAAGACTTCTTCAACGACGTATTTGAGAAGCTCGCACAGGAGACCTACCACCTTGCTCGCTACCACACAAAGCCCACCATCATGTCATGCGAGATCTAGTCCTTTGTTCACCTCGTTCTCCTTTAGGAGCTCGCCAAGTGCACAGTCTCTGAGAGCACTAAAGTCGTGACCAAATTTACCAACTCCCAAACCAAAGCCTTCAATGTATCCTTGACACCCGTTTAAAAATTTTTTAAGTAATAAAATTAAATTGAATTCCATTAGCAATTAAAATTGAATTTCATAAGGAATTGAATTGAATTCATTAATTTAGAATGAGTTAGTAAATAATAAAACTAAATTGAATTCCTTCATTTGGAATCTATCATAATTGAATTCAATTCTTATATTTTTTATAATTTTATTTTTTATTAAAGAAGAGAAACACATGGAGGAGGACTATTTTAGTTATTTTAATTTCTTGGAGGAATGGAATTGAATTCTCATCATAAATCATATCTCTTTAGGTTGATTTGCTTTGAAGAGGTCTGATTTATTTTGAACAAATAGAATGGAATTGAATTCTAATTTCTTACCAATTCTATCTAAAAAATTCATTCTAAAAAATAAAGTTAAATTCTAATTTTTAAAAGAATTCAATTTCATCTCATTCTAAATAGAATGTGGAAGAGCTCACATTCTAAGGCTTTTAGTGATTTTGATCGCTGGCCTCCGCCAACTCATTCCATGACCAATACGGAAGAGGTAAATCACAGATGGCTACTAGCCATTAATGTAAATGATTAATGTATGGCGGAGGAATGCTCGGGTGCGCCGAGTTTCGACCTCTTGACCTCATGTGGCAATCTCGCATACCTTAATCATCGCACCGCCCCGAAGAGACTATTTATATTAACTTTCCAGAAATGTGATGATGATATCATATGAAATTATATAACCAATGTTTATATGGTGATGATGATTATTATTATTATTTATGATTATTTTGAATCATATGATCATATTGTCGATCCACACAAATATATATTTTTTAGAAGGTTAGCAACTGAGTTTTAATTATAATTTTATCAAATTGTTATCCGTATTTGTAAGAATTAATCAAAAAAATTAATTTTTAAGGATAATCATTGTATGCAAAGACATTCATGAATGAGCCGTTCATTAGTTGGATGGAGAGTTTGGTGTGTGCCCCGATCGAGAGCTTAGACCCTCTCTAATATAAAATCTATTTTAATATATTTTCATTATTAATTTGATATCATTTCAACATTAAATATTTTTCAATTCCAACCCATACACATCATTTTCTACGCTAAAAAAAATATTCCTTAAAATATTTTTTAAACCATCTTGTAATTTTTGTTTATGTATTTTGAAAATTTAAATGTTTAATTGTGTGTTTCTTATAAAATTACCAATGTTATAAATTTTAAAATATTTACAATATTAAGTAATATGACAAATATTTTAAATATTATCTATTTAAGTTAATAACTAATATAAACTTATAATATATAAAATTTACATAATAAATTAAATTAAATAATATTAATTTATAATATTTAAAAATATTTTAAATATAAATTTAATATTATAACATATTATATTAAAGAATGTAATTTTCTAAATTTAAAAAAACACTTGAACAAAATGGTACAAATTTAAGGACATTGTTGGGAGTTTATTTAATATCCCTTTTATCAAAATAGTATAAAGGGACAGGATTGGAGAGAGTCTTATGACCTTTTGCCAACGAGAGTTATGTGTGCGCTAAAGTCATAATCAGCACACCTCCGTTATTGTTTATGGATATCCTTGTCTAACTTGTAACAAGAATAGATGCAATAGCTCTACCTCATATTTTAAACCAATACTACATTTTATTAATTATTATTTAATTTGGAATTGATGTTAAATTGTAATTCTCTTCTAGTCCCATCAATTTTAATTATATTGCTTTGGGTGGCAAAGGAGTCTCTTAAGTTTTTTCATTCCCAACAGACGTTAGTTCAGTAGCAGGAGGAGGGCTTTTGCATCATATAAAATATACGCTCTCCATCATCCCAATCCCACATGCCCTTCCTTTCCTCCCTATGGATCTCATGGAAGCCCTCCACAGCCGCTGGCAGTTCATCGTCTATGTCGTAACATGGACGATCCTCATCATCGTCACCGTCGCATTGGCTGCCTTGTCGCCACAGCTAGCCTTCATACGGCCAGTGTCACCCTCATCAGCGTTCATGCGGGTGTGTGGGGCAGGCACAGTGAGGCTACCAATGGATGGGTCGCCAAATTTGGCTGTGTGTTTGCCTTCTATCCTCTTCGATCGTTCCAATATCGACATTGTTGTTCCTCCATTGTTTGCAGTGTTGGTCGTGATGAGCTCTGCGTTGGTTGCCCGAGCAATCGGATTGTGGGAAGCAGAGGAAGAGCAAAGGATCAACTGAGCTATTAAAAGATTGCCAATCTAAAAGAGTACAATTAAATTAAAATCTAAATTTTCAGGCGGAAGATTGTTTGCATAATTAAGAAAAACAAGGTCTAATGTCTCTGCATATCTCAGCAACAATTAAACACATGCAGTCAAATTTTCTAGGCTCTTTTGGATGTTTCATACTTGCGAAAAATAAATGCTATTTGGTAGAATTGCAAGAGTTCAGAATGTTTCACAAGTTTATGTAAACTAATACACACAAGAAAGTAAGCCACCAGACCTTGCATAATATTGTACTCCTGGCAGATATGAATGACCAAAACAGAACACTGTTAATTCAAATGGTGATAGATTGCGGATCCCATAGGCCACAATGATAACAGCCAAACCATTCAAAAATTACAAGTACAAACCATTTGAATCTCCTCTAAAGTCCATAATTATAACATGAAGCCTAACAGTTAAAATTACTAATGTGTACAACTGATATATTTGACTCAAAATTATAACTTTGTTTCACAATATCAGTACCGGCATCGGCGGTAGTAAAGCTTTAGATTCTGGAGGAAGTGCTTTCATATATGGAACTCTAACCATTTTTATGTAGTTTTCCAGGGTTTGATTTTCTTCGTTTATTGTATCATTTTCCATTGTATCTTCGGCTAGTTTTACAGCTGCCTGCTGTGATATTTGATAGGCATCTGCAGCAGATTGAAGCTTCCTAGCAATTTCTTCCTTTCCCAGCATGATAAGGGTTATGAAGAGGCCTTTGAGTTCGTGTTGCGCTGTTTCAGTAAGAGACATGCCCTTCAAATGCTCCACGAGAGCAAACTCTTCTCCAGGACTGTTCAGTAGCAAATAATGAGAAGGAATTAAACAAATTTTGATTTCCATACAACTAATGAAAAGAATCAGTAAGCCACAAAAATAGGGATGGGCATGCACAATGGATATTAGGTAAATGTTGAGATCATCGTTTCGTTTCGGTTTGAAAATTAGGTAAATTATTGATTTTGTGGCTATACAAATCGTTAAAACTGAAACAAACTGTTAAAGTATTTATAATATGTATATAGACCCTTCTCCGGGACCTTGCATTGGCGGGAGCTTCACACACCGGGCTGCCATTTATATGTATGTATATAGAGATAAATTAGTATGTTAATTAGTATGGTTTCTTACTGCCAATAGAAATCTTGTCTGGAAACCACTCTTTGTTGGGGTTTTGTTAATATGTATTTATTTCACAATTACCAATTTCAAACCCACCCAAACTGAAAATTTTGATGTATTTCAAGCTGAAACAAAACAGTTTTAGCTTGATTTCAGGTTGGATTATTCAAACCAAAATATTTTGATTTTTCTCTCAACCAAACTATGGGCCACCCCTGCAGACTATAGTGGCATTATAGGCCAACTTGGTACAACACCATCAAGCAACCATGAATTCAAAACTATCTGAAATCATAATATAAATCTTATCAGGCTAATTTTGACTCTTGTAATATCCAAAATTTTAAATAATCTTAATTATGTCAAAATAAAATTTTCTTTGGCATCTCTACTTTCATATATCCAACTTGTCAAAACTTTAGAAACTAATTATCTGTCTATGGACATGCTCAAACCAACTTAACATATTTTTCTATTTTATTAACTATTTAAGCTACCTATTTACTCTGGATTATTAATATTTTATTATTTTATCATTTCAGATACTTTTATCCTGTTTGATGAATAGCCAATGCATTGGTCAGAAAAAGTGAAATAAGACGAAGAGAATCAAGGAAAATATGTACAATTCAAGATAGAAACATTTGCAAACTGGCACCTTCCAGGTCGAATCTTTCCACCTCTATGCCTTTGACGTCTCATCTCGCGAACTCTACTAGCTTTACTTGAACTGATGGAGGTTGATGAATTCTTCTCTGTCCTGTTAAAATTCAAGTATGTTTTGATTATAATGGCATACGCTATGGAACTAACAGTAACATATATAAAAAAATAGCAGAAAATACAGTAGAATCATGTGAAATCTATTATATCACATTTAAAAGGCTAACAGAACTGATATATCCAGTATTCTTTTTCTCAAAAACATGTTTGACACTCCAAAAGAATATGAATAAAGGCTAAATTTTTAGTTTCTTCGAAATCTCATTCAGTAACACTTAACTATTGTCTCACAATATTTTTTCTTTGACTTTTTCTACTTCCACCCAACATGAAATTTTAAATCCTACTAAGTCCCATGAACCACGATAACTGTAAATGGATAATGTTTGGTATATTTCCAAACAAATCCCATGGTGAGAAAAAGAAACTCTCAGACTATACATGCTATTCTAGTTGATCCTGGTTCCCAAGATACATACAAGACAAAAACTAATGCAAAGAACAAGGAAATGTCAAATGTCAGATTAAACTAAAATGTTAAGGATGATATAATGACTCAATACTGAAAAAAAGCAAATTTAAGAACAATATATTGTTGTATAATCACAAAATTTTCTGTTGCAACAGTGCACACAAACAATCAGAAAAGTTTTGGACCTTTTGGTTGTAATCCACATACTAAAAGATTTTAGTGTTTTGATAAACTGTCAAAGAATAATAGACAAAGAAAAGGTTGCAAAAAAAGAAGTAATTTTGCCTAAATGACATACCTTCCAGTGTATGCACTCATGTTACTGAAAGTACTGCTAGTTTCAGAGAGAGTATCATAATCGACATCACTTGCCAACCTATCCTCTGCCTGAATTTTAGCAGCAAGCATTATCCTTCTCTGGCGCACAGCAAGGTAACGGGCACTGTATTTCCCTACCTTTTCTAACCCCTCATTATATTCAGATGTCAATGCGGTAGCACATTCTATGCATGCATCCCTAACAGGGGAGACTAAGTCCTGATCTTCTTGCCTGTGGGAAAGTCTAAGAGCCTCTTCCCACTCTCGTGCCATTATCAAATAGTCAACAGCTCTAGAAATGTCCTTCAAATACTCAAGAGCAATTTTGGCAGACTCAGCTGGCTTCCCAAGTGCTTGAATTTCTTCACAGAGATCATTTGCCAGTAGAAGAACCTCTTTGTCTCCTAGTTTGAGGAGACCAGCTACTGTAAATACACCTTTCCAATCGGCACAAGCACGATATGCTTTTAGAGCTTTCTGAAGAGATGAGCAACACAGGTAAATCATAGCAGCATCTTGAAGGTGTTTTTCAGCATTAAGATGATCCCCCCAGGCTTCTAGGATCTGTGATCTTTTCACATGGTCTGAAATTAATTGCAGGCCAATGGGAAAAAGTTCAGGGTTCTTCTTCAGTAGATTCATGCAATCTTCATAATAATCATCACCCGCTGAGACAATATGTTTTAGAGCACTCTCATATCTGTGCAGTCTTAGGTCAATGGTATACCTCATAACAGGAGGCGGCAAATCTTCAAGTCCTTTGAGATAAGGAAGAAATTCCTTAGGATCCTTCTGTGAGTTCACTGCCACCATGGCAGCAAGGTTAAGATCATACAAACCTAAAGCAGCTTCATATACAGCTTCAGGATCTGTCAACCATACTAAATGCTTTACAGATTCTTCAGCAGAAGGGTATAACCTCAGTTTGTTGTCATCCCCCAATAGTTCCGATTCTCGGATAACTTTTATTCTATTCAGTGCTTCTTCCAAAGCTGGAGGTTCACTATGGGCTAAAGTGGTCAGTATACAGAGCTCTCTTCCTGAGCTTTCTGGTATTTGTTCCTCAAGAGCCCTCCGCACAGCAAAAAGAACATCAGAAACCTTGCTTCCTGTGGCAAGATCCTGAATATTTTCTGAATTTTTAGTCAGTGCCTCAATTGGAGAAGGTTGAGGAATATATGCCTTGTATAGTGTGTTGATCACATTCTCATTCTTGATTGAGGAAACAAATTCTGTTATATGGCCAAGATTATCTACCTGACGAACAAACTCCTTGGCTGATTTTAGAAAAGCTTTCCAGCCATGGTAATCAACAATGACATTAAAGTCTATCCTATGTCTCCTCACCATAAGCATTGCATCCTTAAAACGCTCTTGCACCAAAGCATTAGTAATTGACACAAGAACCAATTTCCTTGGATAAATGCATTCTAAGCTACCCCGATTAGTTTGAAATATGGCTGCTGCCTCATCTCCATGCATTACTCCAATCAACTTTGCTCCTCTTTCCCATATATGAACCAAATCTTTATTTTCCTCTTTGTGGTTATTAGGAGCACTGTAACTATCTATTTTTGTTTCAAGATTCTCATGTAAAATATCATCCATGCCTATGATGATTAGCAAATCCTGCTTTGTGATAAGCAGCAAATGAGTAACAACTTGCTCAGTGACTTCACCATTGGCAGAATAAAATGAGAAACTGCTGCAGTTTTTGCATAATATTCTCCTTGCAAGATGTAGCCTACCATTATCATCAAGCCCAAAAACAAGGTCTCTCAAAATACCATCATGACGAACAAGTACTGCTTTCATCCAAGGGCATGATGATGAAAACCCATGATCAGATCCAGAATCATGGCGATGAGTTCGCTCAAGTGTCATCAACTTAGTAGAAGAATACTCAATGATTGATCCTCCTTGAAGCTGAACGAAGGCTGCACATTTTTTTGTTGGAACAGGAGCAATAGCAATGATAGGCTTTTCAAAAGATGCCAACTCTGATATCTGTGCATGCCAACCTGAAGAAGCAAATGATTCAGGCTCTGAATTCTCAGAACATGCAAGCTCGATCTCATGCAAAAAATAATTACGAGAATTTTGTTGGGTAATGTTGTTCCCTAAGCAACTAAAAGATCCTCTAGAAGTTATTCCAAAAAGAATATTTGAATCCAACCAAGTTAGATGCATAAAGCTCTCCAACCTTAAATGACTATGGCAAGCTTCAATATCAATTACTTTTCCTTCAAATGCATCCCACATATCAATGCTAGGAGTCTCTGCTACACATAAACTTCCATTGGATAGACATGCTGCTATATAGTTCTTTGAACTCTTAGATAAGAAGGAGATTTCTCGAACAGCACTAGAAAATTTCAGACTAAAGAGAGACATGGGAGGTGGGACTAGGGAGACTGAAAGAGGAGTTACTAACACATTGGAGTTATCAATAACCAATGCTACTGATGTCTCAGTAACAGCAGTAGTCCAGATAAAGTTATAAAATGTAACCTTTCCACTCAAAGTCCAACTAATCAGATGCATAGGCTTTAATGGATCCCACAAGAACCTCACACCTTCTTTCTTTGGATATCTGATGTCTTGCTTCAAATACCAATGGTTGTTGCTGAAGGACCAAATTTTGATGGAATCAAATTCATCACTGACAATAGAAGTAGCCAGAAGGTCTGAGTTGCAGTTCCATTTTAAAATCTGAATTGTTGCTTCCACTGTCTCGTTAATAGAGAAAGAGCTTCTCTCCATTCCATTTTTCTCAAAAAGTACTATCAAAGGGCATTTATTTTCACCTTGTCTGTCATACACAGTTGCCAATTTAGCTCCACTAGGCATCCAATCTAAGAATGTACCCATGAACTTCTTGAGCTCTGAAGAAGAATGCAAGTTTCCAGATTCTCTATCCCAGATGTTAAGCTTTTGTAAAGGAAAAGAATTCTTTTGCAAAGAAGAAGAATAGCAAAGTTGACTAATTGTAGCAAAGTATCTTCCATCACCTCGCCAAGAAATGGAGCTATCAAATTGACTGCTAGAAGGACCACCCAAATTATGAGTGTCCATATCCTAGTAAAGAACTTAAACATATAAGAATAACCTTGAAAACAAACATATACTATGCAGACCTCAAAATTCAAGCAAATACGGACAAATATCAGATCTAGCTTAACTAGGGGATATGGTATTGCTGTTTGAGTCATTCGAAATATTACTAAACATTAAAAATGCTACAATTTTATGGCTTGTTGGGAAATAGTAGAGTTTAATGGCTTATTATTAAATGATGCAATTATATTAATTTGAAAGCAACCAAAAAGAATATAAGTCATGGTTTTCCCCCTCTACATTCTCTAAGTTCATTTCTAGTCATAAAAGAATTAAAAAGGTGAAAGCTGATCTCTAGTTTAATAAAGTCTCCATACATCAAGTATATATTACCAAGAATCCATGTTATCGCTAAACTCAACAGTCAGTAGACAAATATGACGGTAATTTAACAATAAACAAACAACGAAGCTATACAAAAAATACAAATAATGTTTAGGATAAAAGTTCACAACTTACATCAGAAAGATTAGGATCAAGTGGAGTTTCATACTGTACATCCCAATCCTGAGTCATGACTAGCAACTGCCCAGATCCAGATGTTACTGCCAGAAGGGCTCCATCTGGGCTTGAAGCAATATACTTTACTCCACCATTTACTTTGCCAACAAATTCAGTTGTTTTCATATCAACATTATACAATATTAAGCAACCCTTTGAAGTTCCAATAATGAGTGCTTCCTTCTCCATTAGATAATCCATTGCAGAAATATGATCCTCGGGTTCCAAGGGTAGAGGCTCAACTTCTGAAGAAGAATTCTAAATACACCAAGAAAAATGAAAAACAAAGATAAGTTGCAACTACCTGCATTGCATTGCATTGCAGATTAATGCAAAAATCACATTTGTGGTTATTAACTTTTCACCTAAACTTTGACTTTTAACTATGGCTATCACCAACAATATAGCTTCTTATTTAAATATGCTTAGATAAATGCACAGTTAAGAAAACTCCTCTAGGAAGATACTTAAATCCATCCTTATTTTGTGAGCTTATAAAATATACACAGATACAAAGGGGGCGCGTAGGGATGAATATTAAACTAATTGACAAATCATTAACAAGTAACCACAGTAAATTTGCAAGTGTTTAATAAACCATTGAGAACAGTATGTTAGATTTATAGTTGTAACTAAGCAACTTAATCGAGTGCATGAACTGTAACTGATATTCATAGTTTCATTTATGCAGGATAATGA
The DNA here is from genome assembly GCA_037974795.1 of Kaempferia galanga. NCBI lineage: Eukaryota > Viridiplantae > Streptophyta > Magnoliopsida > Zingiberales > Zingiberaceae > Kaempferia > Kaempferia galanga. The sequence goes on along the minus strand of JBBPFP010948103.1, from coordinate 4,897 downwards.
TTTGTGCTGCATATGCCAGATTAAAATAAGAGAAAAGCCAACACCTAACAAAAGTCAATTGAAGAAAGGAGAAACTTTCGTAACCATAAAAAGGTTTGTTCTCTTAGTTCCAACGATCGGGTGAACGGCGATCATTATAATCAATTACAATCAAACTTAATCCGACCACTCAATGAACTTTGTTTTCACAAAATAATAATCACAATAGTAGCAATAGAAATATGCACGTCGATTCCTTACCGTAGATAGCGGAAGTTGGAGAGTGTAGATGACATTATACGAAGAGGCAAAGAAGACACGGTTGCGCTCGACGTCGAAGGCGGACAGCAGAATCGACTCTCCCTCGAACTGCAACTCGAGATCCAGCGAGACCTGTGACGAAACCTTTAAATTCTTCATTATTTTCACTTTGGTCGACCAAATACGGAATCTGAAGCAATCTCGTAGCAAAGGACGAAAACGCGGTGTTCACTCCAGTTCTTTGCACGACGCGGCAGTGAAATAGGTGAAGGGCCGGCGCCGCTTCTGCCACTCACGGTAAGGCCGGAGCCGCTGCCGGTGCTCGCCGCTCAAGGAAGGAGGGAGTTGGGTACACGGAAAAGGGGAGGCGAAGGAAACGGCTGCTCGAGTGGGAGACGGAGAGAGAGAGGGTTCACAGTGTTGAATGAAAAGGGTTTAGATTTAGAATCGTCTAATGAACCGAACCGGTTCAACTCTGGTTCGCTCCTAAAAAAACCCAACATAAATCCAAATCAATTTTATTTCTGATTTAAAGATAATAATAATAATAATAATAAAATGCATATCTATAGCGATTTTAGTAAACGACACTTGGGCAAAGGTAAATCCTGACCACTCATCGCTCTAATGGTCCCACAACATTGTCGCTTTGTCTTCTCACCGAAAGACTTGCTCTCTCCCTTCTTCGCCATCACCTATTAATTCCTCTCTTCCTCTAGTCTCCACTATTCAAGTTTCTCACTCGAATCAAATCTCTCATCTACTTTTCTCCGGAGCAATGGATGAAGAATACGATGTGATCGTACTTGGCACCGGCCTCAAGGAATGCATTCTAAGTGGTCTCCTCTCCGTCGAGGGCCTCAAGGTCCTTCACATGGATAGAAATGACTATTACGGTGGAGAATCAACATCACTTAGTCTTAATCAGGTCAATTCGAATTCCCCAATGAGTTTCGATAATTTCGTTAGATTTTGTAGTATTTATCATTTTAAGGGGGAATAAAATAGATTTGGAAGAGATTTAGAGGTGATGGTAGCCCTCCGGAGGCATTGGGTTCGAGCAAGGAGTACAATGTGGACATGATACCCAAGGTTCTTATTTTATTTTTTGATATTGATAATATATATATATATATATATACTCATTTTAATTCTCTAAACCTATTTAACTTATTTTAATTAATTAATTAATTTCTCAGTTCATGATGGCAAACGGTGCCCTTGTCCGGGTCCTCATCCGCACTGGTGTTACCAAATACTTGAATTTTAAAGCAGTGGATGGAAGCTTTGTTTACAACAACCGAAAGGTAGAGATGATGAATAACGAATTCTCTCTTTTTATGATTTGATCTTTAAGTGATCATGAAGCCTCATTTCTATGACATCACTTATCTTGTTTGTTAATTGCATGGCTTCAACTGCAGGTGTATAAAGTGCCAGCCACTGATGTTGAAGCTCTGAAATCAACTCTAATGGGGCTCTTCGAGAAGCGCCGCGCACGCAAGTTGTTCATCTACGTGCAAGATTACGAGGAGGACGATCCGAAGTCCCACGAAGGGCTTGACCTGACCACAGTCACCACTAGAGAAGTCATTTCGTATGATCCAAACATTGCATTGTTCTTTCCTTGTTTATTTCGTATGTTCAAATTGTTCTTTTTGTTTATTTGTTTGTTTTTGTTGGATTAGCAAATATGGTTTGGACGATAACACAGTCGATTTCATTGGGCATGCATTGGCACTTCACTCAGATGATAGCTACTTGGATCAGCCTGCAATTCACACAGTAAAGAGAATGAAGGTAATTAAGAGCAAACTTCACTTAATCTTCTTCTTCTTCTTCATGATTAGTTCATGGTTTTGCTCATGAAATTGTATTCAGCTATATGCTGAATCGCTGGCCCGGTTTCAAGGAGGATCTCCTTATATTTATCCTCTCTATGGGCTTGGAGAGCTCCCTCAGGTTTTACTTTTATTTCTTCTCCATTTTTTAGTTCAATTATTGTTGTATTGTACATAATTAAGTTCATTAATTTGCAGGGTTTTGCTCGACTAAGTGCTGTTTATGGTGGCACGTACATGCTCAACAAGCCTCAATGCAAGGTAGTGATAATTAACTTAATCCTCCCTAATTCTTAGTTAAATCTAAAGAGAATTAAATATGCATTGTTTGTTCAATAAAAGGTAGAGTTTGATGAAGATGGAAAAGCCATTGGTGTGACATCTGAAGGTGAAACTGCTAAATGTAAAAAAATCGTCTGTGATCCTTCTTACTTGCCTGATAAGGTATCATACAATTCCTTAATAACATGATTATTATTATTTTTTTAAATGAAGAATTAATATGCTACTTAATTGGAATTTTAACAGGTGAAGAAGGTTGGAAGAGTGGCCAGAGCAATCTGCATAATGAGCCATCCAATTCCAGACACCAACAACTCACATTCAGTGCAGCTTATTCTACCTCAAAAACAATTAGGCAGGAAATCTGACATGTAGGTTTTTCTTCAACTATGTAAAATCCTTTTAAATATCTTTTTTTTTTTGTACTCTATGAATCTTAATCAATGCCTTTTGTTGTTGTTATTGTTGTTGCAGGTATTTGTTTTGCTGTTCTTATGCTCACAATGTTGCTCCAAAAGGCAAGTACATAGCCTTTGTCTCCACTGAAGCTGAGACGGATGAGCCTGAGACAGAGCTCAAGCCTGGCATTGATCTCCTTGGACCAGTAGATGAAACCTTCTTTGATATCTATGACAGATATGAACCTATCAACGACCATGAAGTGGACAACTGCTTCATCTCCACTGTAATAATTCACATGAATCTTTCTTTTTTTTACCTTCTTTCAACAAAATTTTCGGCAAGAAAACAGGGGGAAATGTTTCTGATATATATTGCAGAGTTATGATGCAACAACACACTTTGAGTCCACAGTCCAAGACGTGATCTCCATGTACAAGAAGATCACTGGAAAGGTATATTGAAGTATTTAGTATTTTTTTTATATAATATGCATTTTGGGTGAATTTTTATTTTGTTGTTGACAGGAGCTTGATCTGTCAGTGGATCTCAGTGCTGCCAGTGCTACAGCCAGTGAGGATGCCTAGTTGTCCTAAGTTTGTTTACCGAGAATAAGAAATTTTGTAGACTGATGAAGTTTCTTTCGGGTTGAATTCTCAGCCTATATATCAGTCTTTTTATATTGTGCATTTGGAATATTTTAAAGAGACGTAATTGTACCGATTGGCAGTACAAGCACGTGGCTTGGGAATTAATTATTTTCTGGAATTAATTAGATTTTTTTATTCATTAATAAAATTTATATCAATTTATAAAATAAATTAAAAAATATTAAACTGAGAGCTTGCAGTTCACATATTTATACGCAGAGACAATAATCAACTTTCTAATATAATTAAAATTATATTATAAAATTAATTAGTTTATTTTAGTACAATTTCAAAAGTATAATGTAATCCAGATGGTGAAAGATAATAAATAAATCTTTATAATTTTTATTACAAGACTAATAGGATATAATCTGGATTATATTTCAACCTTAAGATTTAATATATTAAATATAATACTAATCTTATCTAATCAAACTAACCCTCAATAAACTCGTCGACACCAACTCCTTTGTCTCGCGCACTCATCCCAGCGGCTCCATCTGCATTGGCACCGACACCACCTTCATCCCTGCCACCGATCGCCAACCCCGCCGCCACCCCCAGATGCGACTGGCCACCGCTCGCCACCCATTGTCGCCCACCGCCGACCATCGACAGAGGTCGTTGTTAGTGCAATTTACACTAATGATCAAACTCAAGTTTTGATGAATGATAAATGGATTAAAGTTAGACGTTGTGTGATCTAACCTTTCTACTAAGTGTGCAGGAGTTGTCTAATCTAGAGGACTTGATACTGGGCAGAAGTCCGGTTAGATCGGAGGATCTAATAACCGGCATAAAATTCAGATAGGTTAAGGAGTGATTCGACGTCTGGCGGAAAGTCTAACTAGGTCCACTGGACCCAATAGTTAGTCGAATTCCAGTTAGGTCTGCAGACCTGACAACTGAAGGGAAGACATGATTAGTTGAAGAGGCAAGTATGTTGGGGACCTTCTAAGAGTTAGAGGGAGGGGGAGGGGTGAATAGTTTGTCTCGCTTCGCTCGATGATGATTTATAGCAGATGAAAACACGAAGCAAGCTCTCAATGCCAACACGGATATTTACTTGTATCCAACTCAATAAGAGGTGACTAATCCAAAGATCCGCACAGCACACACGCCCTCCATAAAAAAACACTCCTTTTTGGAAGTAACTGAAGGTGGAGAAACCTTGTACAAAACTCACACACAAGTTACAAATTAAAGCAAGAAATAATTGTAAAGCAATACAAATAGAAACCTCTTCTTGTTTGATCTTATGTAGCTTGTAGTCACTACTTCATCACTCGAAAATGCAGCAGCACTTCACTTGAGAACCTCAAGATCTGGTTATAAGAGTCATCGGAGAAGAAGCAGAGAGAAGGGTTGTTACCCAGCATCGCAGCAATCGCGCCTTTTTAACCTGCGTGTATACAACGATCGAATCCCAATCAATCACCCGATTGACTAGGGCAACTGGATCGATCAGTGGATCTATCCAACTGG
>JBBPFP010947994.1:0-14790 GCA_037974795.1 Kaempferia galanga | reverse complement strand
ATATATTAATATTAAGTTTTATGTAATATTTAAAAATAAATAAAAAAAATAAAAAAAACGTGCAGGCAGCAGCACCATATTTGGTGCTGAAAAATGGTGCTTGGTTGGAGTAAAAATGGTGCCAACCCAGCATCAAATTTGGTGTTTTGGTGCTGGGTTAGAGAAGGCCTAACCCCGAGGACTCGAGTGGGTGCCCAGCCGCATCAATCATTACTGCCATACAACATAAGTTGTCCTCCATACCTTTCCTAACCTAACCTAACCTAACCTAACCAATCTGGCAGTAACCAGATTCCTAGAGCAGCAGTAAAAGAGTAGCAACGCTTTCAGTTTATTATTTTTTTTATTTTTACAATTTTTACCATTAAATTTCCAGCTCTAATAGGCCAACGCGGACAGGCATGGGGACAATTTGTCAGTTTGTCATTCCATCGCACAGCTCCAACATTCAACTTCTCCGCTAGAAATGCTGATTGGTGAAGCAACTTAATAAACAGAGGATCACTAACATTTTTTTCTTTTATAATTCAAGTGTCCAAATTCTTTCAACCAAGTTTGGAGATAGGAAGTCTTCCTACAGATTAGTTACCGGATAAATCCATGAGCAACAACCGACCTTCATTAACATTTGATCCATCTTTTTACAGCCCTAAATGTTCTGTAGAATCTAAATACTTACCGGCGATATCACCATCTTCCTTCCTAACAGTCTCTTTGAATCTTTGGGTCCACAGAGTTGCCTACGAGTTCACTTTGGTTTAAGCTCCATACCGCAAGACAGGAAATATAAATGACCAGAAGGTTTAGATCATAAAGATTGCATGTGAAGATTCTGATGTATATACCTCAAAAGGGATGAGGAGAATTGCTCACCATATCAACGAAGAGACATTGGATGCTGGGAAATGTCTAGTTTGTTTGCAAAAACAAGTAACATGTATGTTTATAAGAATACATTTGATTAGACAATTCATAAATAAGAGAGTATTGAACTTGAGAAAAATGGCAAACTAGTTAAAGCATGCATACAATCATTCAGATGTTACAAAACCAAATACCACACTGGGAAAGAGCATGTTTGATCTATAAGAAGTTTCATAAAAAAGTGGAGTAGATATTGCCTCCATGAAACCCCATCTCCACTTGGTTTTCAGAGTTTCTCTGAAGCTTAATGTACATTTATGCATTAAATCATGGAGAAAGTAGCAACCAATAAATGGCGGAAAAGGAGATAGAATAAATTGTTTATTACATATATTTCATATTGTGTTGACAATTAATAGAACAGATCTTACAACACAATGGATGTGAAACAGCAACCCAGAAAAAAAAAAGTGTGTTTATTTAAGTCATCCGGAAAACAGTTGTGTGGGATTAAGATTGCAAGGAGAGGAGGGATTCGCTAGGCAGCTACAGAATTCATCTTCATCCTCTGGAAATGGAGTTGGAAGAGGATGGTCCGGAATTATGCCAACCTGATAAAGTTTTGCTATTAGAACATCAAATTCCCAGAGGATATAATTTACTTAAAAGCAGCTCAAGATTCAAAAATTTTATAACAATAAACCATCAGTGTGAAGGATAAGGAGTTGTCTCAAAGGTACAATTTCTAGCAGGTATAGTCATGATTAAAAACATAGCCTAACGGTTTTATGATTATAAGAAACTTATGTTACAATTTTAATGTGATTGTTGGATTGGGATACCAAGTGATTCACTATGCTGTAAGCTATAGTTTCATCTCTGTTAGAAAGGGAGAAAACAGAAAAATGCAATGAATGGTGTCTTGAAGGAGAGAACAGTTACGGGCCTTGTCAATATTTGTGTGGGCAGGGGTTTCATATCGAGCTACTGTAACAATTAACCCAGAGCCATCAGACAGCTCGAAAACAGACTGTATTTTCCTGTAGATGCATATTGTGTTAGTTTGGGACCACATTAAGGAATAACTCCAATAGGAGCAGTTACCCCTTTCCAAAAGTAGGTTCCCCAAATAAAACAGCTCTTTTGTTGTCCTTCAGTGCTCCGGCTAATATTTCACTCGCACTTGCAGTTCCTTTGTTTACCTAATACAAACAGAATAAAAATGCAGCTTTTTAGTATCCTTTAAAATGGTAATTGCAGCTTTAACAGAGATCAAAGGCAGAATACTCCATAAGGTACACTATATGAGTATGTATAAGATAAGTTTAAGGCAACAGGGGAAGCACTTGAGCATAGGATGAACCGAGATTGCTGCATGCATATGATGGATGATAGAATCCAATTCTTAATGCTGATTTCTCAATTATCAGGAATAAAAAATATGTGCTGACTTCTTGCTCATATACAGACAGGTGATCAGAAGATTCTAGTTCCAAGAGCAGCCATCACAATAATATATACATGAAGTTTGATGGTTTTGAAATGATCCAGACACATCCAGAAGAAAAACTGTCAACTGAATTTTTCTATGTATTCTTGGAACTTCACTTTAGAATGTTTTTATGCATTGAACTGTACAGTAATATATCACACAAAAGCTAATGAAGATGTCAGAGCAGTATCACGTGAATTCATTTGCAATGTAGAGCCCCAAGAGATCAGATCATACCAGCACAGCTAAAGGTTCAGATACTGCAAGACTATTGCTTCCATCTGCCTCATAAATATCTCGAACACCATGGTTATCGCATATGTAAACAATAACACCTTTGTCCAACCTTATATCAGAAATGAGTTTTAGTAGAATGAGATGGGAATATAAGACAGTATCATGAATTTGGATATGCCATGTAAAAACTAGAGATCTTACAGAGACAGCCTCCCATCTATTTTACCAATAACAGAACAACTACTTAAAGAAATATCATAAACCATCTATATGCATAACCTGTGTAGTTTGGAATGATGATGAAAAAGAGAAATATACTAATATGGGTATGATTATATTCAAAAATGATTGACAAATTATATAATAAGAAAGTTGAATAAGAAAAGTTGAGTAACTTAGAAGTGAGTGGAAGGAGGAAGAGTTCAATTATAGCAACATTCAATATATAGATCAATATCACTGTATGTGCATTGAAGCATCTTTGAATGGGATTTGGGAATTGTGTTCTGCAACAATTTTCAAGGGATCGTCGAATTGGGCATGCTTCTACTCATAGCACTGTTCTGGATGGAGCCTTTAGATGGAATTTTCATTATTTCTTTGAGCTCGAAGTGCTTGTACCTCTCTGTTGAGCTAGGAAGATCACAAGACAATTTGCTTATAGTGTTTTTACTAGATGAGAAAAATCCAAATGATGAAAAGAACAAATTTGGAAAAGAAAAATTAAATCAATAACACTCCAAATATGTTCGAGCTTTGTAGTACTCAGATTATAATCATACAATATATAAATAATTATTCTCAAACAGCTCCAGTTACATGTGAAGCAGATACATGAGAATCAATCAAAACTGGTTTCTTAATCAATCAGACTTTTGTATTAAAAAAGGTGTCACATCAATCTCTTAGAAGGAACTTGTGATATAAAGAATCTTACCAAATCTTTGAAATCTCAATTCCTTCAGGGAAAAGGCCGCCACTGTTCCAGAGAGGAGCATATTAACAATAGAATATACTTGAGCAAGAGACTTTATCTTACAATTTGACTACCTATTATTTCTGAGATCCAACACAAAGGCTTTCACACCATTGCTTTTTAAAGTATCTATTGCATTCTTAACTTCTCCTGTAAAGAAGTAAAATGGAAAAAGACACAATTATATATGCACAAAGTTAATGCACATCAATCTCTAAAATTAAAAAACTTAATTATGAATTTAGCCAAGGTTGCAGAAAGATTGTCTATTACATGGATAACATTCATCATTAAGACTTCCATGACCATCTATAACTTCAACAGTCAAGGAAAAAAACATGGAGAGCTAGCATAAATCAACATAGTAAAGCTTGATTATATACAAATTCAAAGAAGTTTAGCACTTTTTGAGACATTACTTCCAAAGGTACAGTGCATTAAGGAACAAGATGTTGATAATTTGAGTATTAATCCATTAACAAATTATATATACAAAACAGTGTTTCCTTTGTCACAGTTATGTTGATATTTGATTATTTTCTCTAAAACCAGGCAATTCTTGTGTGATTCCTTCAATTCAGTAATAGAATCCTATCTCAATTCTCAAATTTGAAGAATTAAGTGAAGCTCCTACTTTGTATAATAATAACACATATCAAGGATCAAATATCTTGGCCAAGTACAATTTAACTAAAACTCCGACTACACCTGTGGCACATTATTATGTGATCAAGGCAGCATATCAAAGTAACCAATTGAACCGTCATCACTACACTTTCAAACTCCAGCTCAAAATATTTTGTTTACCGCACAAGCCACTACCTTCAATTGCACAATTTATGTGGCTAATAGTTGTAGATTGAAATTGCTAGATCAGTTAATTCATTTAGTCAAACTAACAACAAGATGTACTAACCTGAAGCATTTTGATTAAAAGATGTCAGTTTGATATATCCAACCATGGATTTTTCTGTTCCTGATCTTGAAACTTCACAGAGTCGTGATTTGACTGGACTAAACTTCACTTTTTCACGCCTAGACATAATTCAAATATATCAACCACAGAGCATCTGTAGCTTCAGGATATCTCAAATGTAATTGAATATGAATGAATCAATTAGATTTGATAATAACAATGGTATATAACTCTATAGATCAACAGACAACTGCACTAAAATTACCTCAGGTTTACATTCTTAGTCTCAAATCCACTGCGAATGACTAATTTAACCACACTTCCTTCAGTTCCCCTGAATAATATATGCACAATGGAGAAGAAAACTAGTCAGTATTAGAAAACATATCTCGAAGCTTATTTTAGTATGTCACTTCTATTCAACTTATTGCTTCTTTTCAACTTAAAGACCAACTGAATCAAAAAAGAATATTTAGGTGAAAAGGCTATATTATCAATCCACTAGAGTAGGCCCATGCATTGGCTGGATCTTTTAAACAATAAAATAAAGGCACTCAGATCTCAACGTTAAAATTTAGATTTTTCTGCAATATATCTGAAGGGTGTGACATTGTTCATTTGAAACAATAGAATATAAATGTGGCCATCAAAATAGATATTAATTCAACTTAATTAAGAAAACAAGGCATAAGGATAGTAATTCACATGCAATGTTTCTGAACTAGGTTCCATGGATATGAGTGTGTATAATAACAGATTGAATTACAATATTCTTCAAAATCAGTGTTTAACTAAAATGCTCATTTTGTAACAGCATATATTACATGACAGATATCAGGGAGGTAATTCGTACTGTAAACGGTCAGCAGCGTCATATATATCCATGTCTTCTGTACTTTCACCATCAATTGCCAAGATAATATCTCCAGATAGAATGCCAGCTTTATTAGCAGGACCTCCTGGTGCCGAAGAGACAACAACAAGCCCAGAAGGTGTTCCATCAACAATTAAAGGGTAGCCGATTGACAACCCTACACCTGTTAGAGCACCTTGTGTGCCAGACTGCCTTCATATTTACATATCTCACAAGTAAACATAACAAGTATGTAGTGAAATCAAATTACCAAACATCATAGTAGACCATGGTTATGAATTCAAAGTATATGCAATGTCTAAGATGCAAAAAAATTCATACCCGCAAGCTCTTGAATTTCTCAGGTTCTAAGAATCGGGTGAAGGGATCATCCAAAGTTGAAAGCATTTTCTTTATTGCTTTGTCTGGAAAAAAAAGAAATAACAAAAATGGTTTCACCAACATGACTGAATCACTCAGTTGTTATATCTTATGCAGTGGAAATATCATAATGAATCAAAAGCTTGTTTTTCATAAATTGAAAAGGTATAATCAACATGGCAGATGTTTTTATAACCAGTGTAATAGTTCATTTTTAATTCATGTCTAAACTTGGTCTAAGACATTAATGGAGCCAAAGAACAAAAAATCACATGACATTATATGTTCATGAAGCTAAAGAAGATAATTCTACTACAAACTATAGATAAAGACTGAGCAAAATACATGTTTCCTCCCTAGTAGACATTGGTTCATTACGAAGCGCGCTTTCCCGATAACGAAACCAATTTTGGCCGTTGAAGCTTTTGTCAACATATGCACGATCCACTGCCCTCCATGCCTCAAGGAAAAGAAGATTTTCCTCAGTAAGTGCCACTGCATTAAAGTAATGTACAATGAGTATCAATAGATTCATCTTTGCAACATATCAAGAGGATAATGATGATATATTGGCCAAATACTCACATGCAGGTGTCTTATTGATGGTCACAGATAATGATATGACAAGCATCACACTGATGAGCAAGCGATAGAAAAAAATGGAGACACAGTGCTCGAACCCCTCTTGCCAACCAAGACATTTATGGATCTTGGCATGAAATCCTACAAGATTGCCAATTCTGACCCGCAATGAGACACACCAAGACAGTTTTCTGTTGAGTCCCTGAGAGATCTGAAGAAAGGAGTTGTACAATAAAGATTCATCAGCTCCCTTAACAGCTCCAGAGATTTTTGTTCTTCTTTTCAAGCTAAAGGATACACATTGTAGTGGCCTACTAGAATGGCATATAGCAATAGTATAGACTCGAAATTTCCACATAGCCTGGAAGAGACATACATGAGATATAAGGCAGTATTGTAGGATAATAAGTATTAAGTTGCATGTAAAGAAAATAAAAATTTTGATGCTCAGCTTATCGAACTGAAATGTTTAAAGCTCAGTGACCTTTTTCCGATCTACCAAAGGAAGAGGAATTTTGTTGACATTTAGATTTTCAGTAGCAGTCGTGACTCGATTTAATTCTGCCCATTTTTCTATTTTGTGCCAAAAAAAGAATAAATTACCCTACGGTTTCCAGAACAAAAATAGTTTTTTTTAGCAAGAACTACTTATTTTTATCGTTCAAGTAAAAGTTAATTTACGTGATAAGAAAGTAGAATTGTATCAGTGAAAGTTACTAAATTCTCTATCAACCAAAAGCCTAGTTTTTTGTTCATCTGCCCAAAAATTTGTTATGCAGGAATCAAAAGACTCGAATTCTCACGCATGTGTCGTGAAAACGATATACGACCAAATTTTGACCACAACTTGAAAAAAAAAATAATTGAAATTGACCAAGATCGAGGATAAATAAAAATTCCAAGATAAATGTTTCACAAGAAAAGAAAAGAAAAGGTTTAGTACACGAGCATCCTCGTGAGGGTTTCGAGAGCACGGATGCTGGTAGCATCTAGAATTCCTGTCCGTCAGCGTGAACCTTGACGGAAGACATCGAGAGTGGAGAGGAAAGCGAGAGAAAGCAACGATGGCTTCCATCGACGGCGAGAACAAAACTGAGACAAGATAAAGGAAGCGACTCCTATCGTTCGCTTGCCCGGGACGGCGAAGTGAGCAGCTCTCACCGTCTTCGAGACAGCAACCGAAGCCGTCGCTCCGAGGAGAGGAAGGAAGGGAAGAGGGGCGTGCGGCGGAGGAGTTCTGGCCGTAATTGTCGAAGATATAGCGATTGGCGAATAAAATTTCATTTTGGCCCCCTACAAGACTAGCGTTTCTGAACTTTTTTTTACAGAAAATCAAAACAGCCCTTTTATTTACCTATATCATAAAAACACTCTTCAAAAATTATCAAAACAATATCGCATTTATCTAAAATATCGCCTTGCACTGCACATTAAAACAGCGTAATGAAAAATAAATCCACCTTAAAAAAGAATTGTTTTGTATAAAACAATACTTTAAAATGGAACACATTAAAGTATTTTAAAAATTAAATAATGCATAGAATGCTATTTTAATAAGTTTAAAAAGGACGAGGATTCTTTTAATAATATGGATAACAAAACTTATTAAAATTTCAGATTCTATCAAAAAGTAACAGGCTTAATGCATACCAACTTGCAATCCAAAACAAGATCCAATAGCTAAGTTTACTGGTTTAAGAGGTTCAGATTCATCTAAGGCCACGAGCTTGCTAATTCAGCAGAGCAATAATAAAACCCACTGACCGAAGCTTAGCACGTTACAAAGATATACAAAGTTTCATAATAAAACGAGCTCCTAGAAAACTGGTATGCTTGAGTAACAAATGGAGCAGGTCCTTTGGATTCCTCCAATTTACTTGAATTTGGGTCTCTTAGATGGCAGCATCCTTTTTGGGGCACTTCTTTCCTGAATGTGAGACTTCCCAAGAACTTTCACCTTCCTCCTCCGCTTCTCTTCTTCGCTGTCTGACTCGTCGCCCTTGTCTCTGTCAGCATTGCTCGCCTCCCTCTCTAACTCCTCCCATGTCTTTCCTTTCTCCTCCTCTGAGTCCTCACTGGATTCCTCCTCCTCGTCATCCTCATCGGATTCCACCAATGACTCACTGGCACTGTCTTCATCTTCTGAAGCAGATTCTGGCTCAACATCAGATGGCTCGTACCCTTTGTCTGATTCCTCAGTGTTGTCAGAATCCGACTCACTGGCATCCATGTTCAAGAACTCCCATCCGCCATCCTCGATAAACTTCTCAGGGTCCTCAATAATAGTTTTCAGAATTGGGCGCCAATTCAGATTCAACCTACTCTCATAATACTTCAAATCAGTCATGTCGAGCCATTCCTTGATTCCATCGAGAGAGGAAGATGGAATCGAATCTATGCGCAACACGTCCCTTTTGAAATCCTTGAACACGATAGCCATGTCAACATTCTTCTGGCCAAACCCAATCCTCTCAAGATTAACAATCTCAACCTCGGCCAAGGAAACCACCAAGAAGGGTGTCTCAATGAGTTCAACCAAACAACTTGAGGTCGGAACAATGAAAGCTGACGACTTGTGAGGAACTCCATAGAATCCAAGCTCCCTCAATGGCATATCAAACTCCAAATCTAAACCTTTAAACTGTGGCTGTGCCCAGATGTCATGTACCTTGTTCACAAAGCTCTGAAAATCCATATTTATCTTATTCTTTCTATCTCTCTCTCTTTGCTCTTCCTCGATCTCATCAGGATCAAGAGCTGATCTTCTCCCACCACCTAAAGTCTGCACAACATCCATAACTTCGACATAGAACTGAATATCTTTGGTCTTCTTGTTGCCTACCATGATATGATTGTGAAGGTGGAAGTGCAACAGAGTAATCATCTCCTTTTCTGCAGGCTGGAAGAAGGCATGCTTTATGTTTGCAAACATTACATCGACTCGCTCATCCGGTTTCGATGTAGCATAGCGGAAGCCATTAACATGAGCCTCCAAACTGCCAGTGAGCTTTCTTCCACGGCCAACAAATGCAGGACGTACCCACAAGTCTGGTAACTTGATCGGCTTCATCCGATTTCCAGCGAGCTGCAGCCTCTCCTGGGTAACCAAAGTGGCCCTTTCAGCTCTCTCTGACTCCCTTGATGTAACATGCCTTCGGAGGGTCTTGATTTGTTGAACCACTTCACTTATATGCCTGGAATCCTTAGACCTAAAAGTGATCTCTTTTAAGTAGATCGAGCCTTGAAACTTGAGAGTGTTGGCATCATGGGGGTTGAATGGTGTACCAGGCACATAAAATATAACACGGATGGTGCAAGTTCCATGATCCTGATGGGAGGTCACGCTCTTTACAGTAGAAACATGGAAGGGTACCATGCTTCCATAGATTGGTAAGAGCACAGCCTCATTCTTCTGATCGACTTGTATGGCAAGTTGTTTAGCAAAGGGTATATCATTAACATTTTTGTAAGCAACCAGCTCACTAGATGTTTTGGCGGGACCTCGACCTTCTCCAGCAGCAGATACACTGCCAGCAAGCCTCCTGGCAATCTCCTCATTCTTTTGTCGAGCAAGCTCTGCCTGATGCTGTCTCCTCAACTCTTCTTTCGACATCTCCTTGTTGTCTGATCTCAGTGTTGCTTTGGAGGAGAGCACCCCTGTGCCATTCAAATCAGATCTTACTCTAATAGGCTGTTCATCCTCTACCTCGCTGAAAGAGTAAGCAACATCCTTAACTGCTTTGGAGCAGCCTGCAGTCAAGACCTCAGGATGTTGCTTGCCCACTATAATAGTATCAGCCAGCAACAGAGAGTACTTTTCAGTCTTCGGATTATTAGTCCGTGCCTGAAGATTCTGGAAACCAAGTGAGACATTGAAAACCATCCCTGATTTCAATACCCGGTCATTTTTTGAATTTAGACTCAGCCCAGACTCACGGAACTCAAGACCTATCCCTGTTCCAGCAGTTTTGGTGAGGTTTGGAAGAAGTCCTGGTGCTTCCTTCTGAATGACAGAAAGAGCTGCTTGATATGCAGCTCCGACAATGTTTCCAGGCTTTAAAGCTCCTATTGCAGAATCTTGAGCTTTAAGAAGCACCTCATAGGCCTTCCTCTGAGTCTCAGTTGCATCAATCAAAAATGTTCTGGCAATATTTGAGCAGTAGCTGTTATACCGTGAGCCAATTGCACAAATGATCACACTAGTTGAATTGTAGTATAGATCATCATCATTGCTGGCTGCATTGGGTCGGAGATCAAACTGCCCTCCACTTTGGAAGATGGGAGGATAGCATATATCCACATCTTCTGCCTTCAATTCAACCTTAACTCTTGCAGGATTAAGTACTGCCTTTTCTGCATCATCCATCAATGAAGAATGAGAAACTTTCTTTTCCTCATCAATTGATAGCTCAAGCTTCGGAATCACAAAATTTGTCATCACTGATGAGGTTAAATGTGCAGCTTCCTTGATGCAGATAAGCTCCGTATCATCTTTGACAGAAAACAATTCAGAGAAACCATTTGTAACATCAGTAAGTTGTAAGTTTGAATTGCTAAGCTTCTCAGACCAAGTCTCTAGAAGCTTCCCTTCAGGTGCTTCCTTTGAGATGTATCCGACAATGGGAGACTCTGATTTTGATTGTGTGTGAATAGAACCTATGATCTCCTCCATCAGGGATGTCCCATCATTATCCTTTGCCTTAACATGTATAGTGAGATCAACTCCAACAGCGTCACGGGCAGATTTTATTGTGGTTTCAAGCAGTTTAGCCTTCTTCTGACTACATAAGAAATGAATTTGCTTGTTCATGAAAACCATGATGGTCTCTGGAAACTCATAACCAAGTAGCCAGATATTCAAAGCTGATGACTTGAGGTACCGAAGATCTTCTGAAGTAGGAGGTGTAGCAATTGTAATAGCATCTGTAGAACCCCATTGATCAGATTTATGGTCACTCCAACAAGTGTAAAATCCCTTGAGGCGTTTCCTGAAGTTATCAAGATTGATTGTATAGGCACTAGCAGCTGAGGCTGGTGGTTTTGCAACTCCATTTTGATGATTCACCATCAGAAGTCATCAAATGGAATTCACAAGGGCGAGGATGACAAGAGTGCAAACAATCTAAAAAAGGAATAATAAAAAAACCAAGGTAAACATATGAAATTTGACAAGTAATTAACAATCATATATAAGATACAAAATCAGCCAACCCCGCGGGATAAAGCTTCATTGTTGTTGTATATAAGGTACAAAATTAACTAGGACAAACAAACTTATTGAGCAAATGGAAAGAAACAACAAAAAATGTTTACTCCAACATGATTTCATAGCAAGGATCTAAATAATACAAGGAGCAGAACAAAATGTAAAATATTTCATTTTAAACCATGAAAAAAAATTAAAATAATCCAGCCATGAATAACCTATTTTGAAGTCTTTGTTGTATAGGAAGGTATGAAAACTAGAACATACACAAATTAATAAAAATTAGAATAAAGAAATTAAGATAACAAAAAAGAATTTTAGTTAGCAAACAGATATGCTAATCCTAATGTGCTTGTACAACAATTAGATATCAAGTCAGTATCTGTTGGGCCCTCCCTTTTCTTTGTGTTGCTCAAATTTACAGACTGTAACTCACTAATGTGTCTAGTAACTCACTAATGTGTCTAGTATGTTCCTGTCTTCTACATGATTTTCAAAAGCTCCCACTTGCGCGTTCTAAGCGGTTAGATGGTGAATTTTAAATGAGAATATTGATCCCATATGACATCATATGCAGACTATGTTTGTTGTTAAAAAAAAAAAACACTTTGTTTAGTTCATTAAACTAATTAAAATTAAAACAAAATTGATTTAAAAGCCTAAGCTACCATATTTAGCAGCTTTTAACCTGTAGGTGTTGATCGTTTTCTAAGTGATAAATATTTAGAGATCAATATAAATATTTTTAATATTTCAATATTGACTACTTCCACGTTATGCATTGGTTCAACTGAATAGTTTTTGAAAACTTGATCTTCTACTATCCAATCCTATGTATCATTGACTCTAAAGCATCGACAGTAATGAAATCCCAGATACTCATTTCATTCTCTGAAGCATGGAAGAAAATGAAATCATGTACCCTCATTTCACTCTTTGAAGTATTGAAGGAAACAAAATCTTATGTGGTCCTATGTAAGTTTTTAGAAAAAGAAGCATACTTTTTGTTACGTTAAATATCCATATTGACAATACTAAACAAACAGACGCGACTACTGAACGTTAACAATCTGCTTTAATCAACTATAGCAATAAGCTAACTTGTATAGACAGCAGGCATCACAAGATCAAACGTTGATGTACTGGAACAGAGTATGGCAGCAAAGACCTCAAGCAATCTACGGGAGTATCAAAACCTTCAAATCCGGAATCCATACATCAGAAAAAAAACAAATAAAATAGTTGCAAAGCGCTCTAGGGTTCGCAAGAAATATCTTTCAAAAAAATATAAATAAAATAAAATTCTCAGGGAATCAAAACCTAATCTTAAAATCAGTAGGTAGTAAAAAAACATCCGACGAAACCGAGAGATGTTAAAAGGACGCAGAAAATCTTCGGAAAAAAAGGCAGGCGGGAAGGAGAAGAGGAGATTACCTCGTCCAAGTTATGAAAGCGAAGACGCTCAAGCGTAGGACTTCAGGGCATCTGCCTAGCCTTTATTATATTGACCCAACAATTTTTTAATACTATATTATATATATTGTATATATTAAATAAAATATAATTATTATTTCAAAAATATATGAATTTAGATAATGAATATTTAAAATTATTGGTTAAAATAAAAAGATTTGTTTTGACAGGTAATTTTAAATTTTTACTAGCTAAATTATATTTGTAATCATCTGTAATTTTTTCAATTTAGCTGATAATTTATAATTTTTTATAGATTAAATGTTAAATTTTATTGTTTTTAATTTTTCAAAATTAGATTTAGTTGATGATTAAATTTTTTATTATTAAATTTACATTTTATTGATAATTTATTTTTATTTTTTAATTAAAATTTATTCATAATTTTTAATTTTTATTGATAAAATTTATTTTACTGATTAAAATTAAATTTAGTTGATAGATTAAATATATTTATTAGTAATTATTTTTTTTTATAAAACTGTGTTAAAATTTTAAAACATATTAATATTGAACTATTATTTCTCTTTTTCATTATCATTTTCATACCGTTACACAAGTTTTCATGAGCATTCTCATTTTTTTTTTTATAATTCATGACCAATATTTACTAACTAAATATTTTTAACTAGGTAAATTTAATTGATAATTTATTAAAATTAAATTTGATAAAATAATAAATGAATCTCTCGCCAATGTGAGATTCCGTGGAAGGATCTATTATATGCAGTTTTATCTTTCTTTGCATAAGTTATATCCGCTACTCAAATATATTACATCTGTGTCACACAATAATAATTTCATCGCTGTGTCAAGACTTTCCTTCATTGAAATTAAAATTTAACAATAAATTTTTTAAAAAATTAATAATTAAAATGTATATTAATAGTATTACACTAATTTATTATTCGTTATAAAATTAATTCATATTTTTAATATTTTATTGATAAATTTTAACTTTATTTATTTAATTAAAAATATTCATTAGATAAATATATTATTTTTAACAAATTATGCTTGAAAATTTAACATAAACGAATTTTTATTTTTGAAAATTTTAAGAATAAATAAGTGAGCTTCAACATCAGATAAAGTTATTGTATGATGTAATTGATCCTGACCAATTACAAAAATAATCTTTTAAATGTACAAATTGTCCTTTTAAATTTTACTAATAAAATTAAATAACTCTAATAATATTGACAAAATTGACAAAATTAGAGGTGGTTAGCCTCTAATTATATTCTCCAAACTCTCATTACAATCCAAGGTCTTATCGAGTTTGTGGTAAGATTTCTCCACTGACAAAAAGAATTGTCCTAGTTGGAGTTCAAGGGATTGATCCACCGACGGATTGTGGGATCGTCTACCTTACGGACAGTTGTGGAGTAGGATCCCTAATCTCCGAACTATGTAAACAAACGTGTTAGGGCAGGAGTCAAAACACGACAGTAGATTTCATCACCTCTGCGGACCCTCACCAATGCACTTGCCAATTTGGGTTCCTGCTTAACTCATTCTTAATGGCGTGGGGTAGTCGTGAGGGGACTGCTAATGTGGCGGTATCACGTTTTACATTAAATAGAATTACTATAAAACTATTTCAGGTAAGACAATATATACAACTAATATCCTAATTACAGATATTCTATTTTAGATATTATACTAATTACAGTTAATATATTATAGGTACTATATACACAGCTAATACACCCGTGATTTACTTTCTCTGTGTTGGCCCTGGGACGGATTGGCGGGAGCGCTGGGGGCGAGCGAA
Source organism: Kaempferia galanga (assembly GCA_037974795.1). Classification (NCBI taxonomy): domain Eukaryota; kingdom Viridiplantae; phylum Streptophyta; class Magnoliopsida; order Zingiberales; family Zingiberaceae; genus Kaempferia; species Kaempferia galanga. The sequence goes on along the minus strand of JBBPFP010947994.1, from coordinate 33 downwards.
GTCGCCTTTTGCCACCATATATACACAGCTAAT